>JAJOOO010001738.1:0-11298 GCA_029582685.1 Solanum piurae
AAGAGGTCGGCATGCCCGATCTGATCCATTGTTTAGCTCAACACAATTTTAACTCGGGGCCTGTAAAATCGGCGAGCTCAAGAACAATTTGGTGAATCGCAAACTCGGTCGGTGACCACGATTAAGACCATCGTCTTGACCCCCAAGAAACTGAAGATCCTATAGAAATCGGTGGGGTAAGTGACCACTCGGTGAATCATGGAGTGGATCGGTGAGTGCAATTAATGTCGCCGAATAGGTGCGTACTGGACATCTCTAAACGGCCAAAGGTTTTAACATTTAAAACTCCTCACTTTTGCTCGCTTTCAAACTTGACAAACTCACACCTAGTTAGTATTTTCTATATTTTTGCGTTCCATAAGTATTTTGGTTGTTGATTGGTGCTCGGACTTTGGATCACTTTGCCGCCTAGCATTTCAATATATATTAATCAGCATAAAAGGTTGGTTTTCCAAACCCCAAAATTATTTTATCGATTTTGTATTGATTTAAAATGATTTTATCTTAGTTATGTGTGCTAGGCCTCTCCGATCTTAATTTTTTTTGCTTATGCCTGTGAAAATCTTGCCCATAGTGGTTACATTGTTAAAGTCCTGTATTTTTGTGCCTTAAAACAGGTTAAATCTTGTGGGGTTGTGCTTGCATAATGTTGAGTCTAGCAGGGTGAAGTCTGAGTATCTCGAGATATGGTAAAGACCAATATTATCATGCCACCCCGAGAAAAGAGCACGGGATATCACAAAAACTGAAGAGGGGTCAAATCCTCCAAAGAATGGCAGACAAGAACCTTCACCTGGAGATAAAGGCAAGGATATGAGGGCCTTACTAAGACAAAGGAGGACATGGTAGATGTTGTTGGCTCCTAGTGGAACTGGTACTGCTGGTCCTTCTGAGGTGAATCAGGTACAGAGGCCCGAGTCCAGACTTATGCACCGGACACTGATTCCGAGTCCAGACTTATGCACCGGGCACTGATTCCCAGAGAGATGGAAAGACTGCATAGACAGGATCCCCTCTTTACCTCTCTCTTTGTCTTACTTTATTTTACATTTTGGATATTTGATTATTTGTATTTGAGGACAAATAAAAAAAATTATTTGTGGTGGGGTGAGGCCCACTTTTGTGTGCTATTCGTAAATCGTGTTTTGTTTATGTATTTGGATTTTTGTGCTTAAATTGTGTTGACACTGCTTTCATGGAAGGTTTGATCTTGTGGCTCCTTCTGCTTTAAATTGAAAAATGATTTTGACTCTTCCAAAAAAAAAATCACAAATTTTCACCATCTCCTTTATGCACTAGAATGTCGTTGTTCCTTGGCAAATTTGAGTCTCAGTTTCGATCAATACCGATGACTTAAATAGTGCTTGCAATCTAACGAATATGAATGTATAGCTACGATAAGGCCAAATGAAGTTACCTAGACAATATGTGAACTCTTTGCATCTCGTTGTGATTAGCCATCTATCAAATTGATTCTCTTGTGAGGAACGTTGCACACTAGCAAAAGTGTGGAGTCTTGTTTGACTTTAGTGTCGATGCCTTGTGTGATGAGCTTATTGTGAACCATGCATGAATACACCTAGAATTTGCTTTTTGGTCCGGTCGACTAAGTAATGATTTCTCTTGATATGATCTTAGGAAATTTCGAAGAGTGTGAGCCAATTTGACATATACCTCTTTTGTGACCTACCTCGTGAGTGTGTGAACCTCTCTTGAACACCCCTTGAACCTTACCTTTTTTTGGAAGAAACTTAATGAAAACTAGACTTCTCTTAATCCACTACATAAAATCCTCTTGATTTATGGTTGATTGAATAGCCAACTTAGGCCATATGCCTAAGTTGGGGGTGTGGTGAAAGAAAAGGGAAAGTCAAGAAGTGCAAGGAAAGGCTCCTTTAACCCTTGGTGTTTTGAAAAATGGAACCCCTGCATAAAAAAAAAAGAGAAAGGAAAAAGAATGAAAAAAAAAAGAAAGAGAAAAGTTGTGGAATAAAGTTGAAAAATGCAAAAGAAACGGGGTTCCCAAACAATCCATGGAAAGTGAATGAAAGGATGACTTATGAGCACTAAAGACAATGATGAAGGAAGAAAAGAAAGTGTTGTGAGTACCACATCTCATGAGGATAAAAGTCATTGATCCCTATATGACCATACCTTTGCACTCAGCCCCATTACAAGCCTTGAAAAAGACCTTTTTGATCTTGAGTGAGCCGAAACAAATGTTGATCGAAAAATACGGGCAAACCTATGGGTGAAAGCATGCATTGTGTTCTTCTTTGTGAGAGTGAGCGTTGCATTTGATTCCGAAGATTTAAATGATTAAACCATTGTGTGTGAGTATGGAATCATCCTTTGTGTGACAGCATTCGAGTACTTTTGTTGAGCTTGAACTTGCACTTGAAGCAAGTATTGCAAGCTTGAGAATCTTTGGTAATGGTGTGTCACAACTTGAATCTTTCGGTAGACAGTTGATCCTTGCATGAGTAAATTGAATCTTTTTATGTACATTCATGATCGCGTCTTGTGTAGCACTGTTTGAAACATCCTTTTTCAACTGGTGAACTTGAGTTTTACTTGAGGACAAGCAAAAGTTTAAGTTGGGGATGTTGATGATTCCTCAAATTGGACTTATTTAGGGGTATATTTTGATAGAATTAGTGTCCTGAAATGAATATTTTGTCTCAATATATGATGAAAACCCTTAAGTTTCAGGTATTTAGACTTGGAGACGAAGAGACGAAGGCATGGACACAATTGAGCAAAAAGGAACAAAGGAGGCTGAAAGAACGAAGAAATGAAGATCTGCGGATCACCAAATCTGTTCGGTGAGTCGCCCAAAGATCTTACCCTCGCCTTTTGTTCAAATATGTTGAGCCCTGAAGGAAAGGAACAAATCAGCGGTGAAAAGGAGCAGTCGGTGTGTCGCCGAGCAGTTCGGCAAAGAAGTACTATGTCGCCCAATGATCCAAAACACGAAGATGTTGAAGGCTAACGCAATATGGCGATGAAGTACACCAAAGGGAGAATCTTCGAGTTGATCGGCGATTCTGACTAATGTCGAGTGATCCGTTGAAGCACAAATCTTTGAAAGATATAAATACTCGTTGAGAGTTGTAGCTTAGTATCAGTTTTTAGATAAGAGATTTTTAGTGTGGAACAATTAATATAATTTTTAGTACTTTTTATTTTTGCTCTGAGTTTGAGAGGGTTTTGAAAGCTTGAAGAAGAAGAGGGTTTCATCTCCAAGGATTTGGACTTGGGTTTCTTGGATCCTTCATTCTTGTCCTGTAACAAGACTTAAATCTTCATACCCATTTGAAAGCAAGCTCATTTAGGTATAAATTTCTATCTCTTGATGTATGGCTAAAAACCCCAATTCTTGGATGTGATTTTGTGAATGTGGGTTATATTATTTGTTGGGTCTTCCTTGTTGATAGTCTATTCGTAGTTTAAATGTGTTTTCGTTTAGTGGTTGTGGATGAACTTAATGAGGTTGTAATTCCATATATAATCTCAAAAATGTGTTTTAGGCTTACTCGAGAGAGAGGTCATAAAACTAAGACCACTAAATTGATGTCCAGTGCGAGTGGATCGACATGAGGTTCAGCTCGAGAGAGTGAACCCTAGACCCATGTCCACACACTCATCTCGAGAGAGTGAGTGGGTTAAGGCGAAGGTTGTTCTTCATGCGGCAATTGGGTGTCCGAGAGGAACCCGCTTGTAACAGGGTAAGTTAATCGAGAGACAGCTTATCCCCTTTAAAGTCTAGCCTAGTCACAAATACTCAATGAATTTACTATCAAAAGCATGTACCCTATGATTTAGTCTATTCCGTATTCCTATCACATCCCAAGAATCTCCTCTCATTACTTAGAAATCTTTGTTTATTTTGTTGTTTTTACTTACTAGTGACATAAACCCCATTGTTAATTGACACTCTTGTGTCCCCCTTTAATTTACAATGTTTTAAATCGTTAATGTCTTTAGCTACGACTAGTTAGAACTAATTTTATTTTTCTATTAATTCTCAAAACCACTCCTTTGGGATTCAACCCCAACCCTTTGTTGGGTTATTATACTATTGCACGATCGTAGATACTTGCATCGGAAGTTGTGTCGTTGATTATGCAAACATCAAAATGGCGCCACTGCTGGAGAGTGGTGTTAGTTGAGAATTTTTAGTTTAGTAAAAAAATTATTCTTGTTAGTTATAGTTGAACTTACTTAATTTTTAGTTTTGGTTTGTGTGTTATTGTTTTGAGCAGAGAATTGGAGAATATCTGGCAGCAACAGTGACACAATGGATCACCCTACTTTGAGATTGATGATTTTTAGGGATAACATCCTAAATTTTAAGCAATTGGAGGGTGAAGCCATTTATGAGTTGTGGCAAAGGTTTAAGACTCTATTGCAGCAAAAGTCAGAAGAGGGGTTGCCTTATGAAGATAAGGCAAACCCCACTACTGGAGTTTAAATGTTGACTTGCATCGTACCACGACGTTAACTAAGGCGTTGCTTGGGAGGCAACCCAAGACCCTTTTATTATTTTATTTTTTATTTTGGTAAATAATGATGTGTTGGGTGTACAGGTTTTAATGAGGAAAGTGTTGGGAAAATACAGATTGGCGAGTAAATGATCCAGTCGGTGTATCGCCAAAGAGGTCAGCGTGCCCTACTTGATCCGCCATTTGGCTAAACACAATTTCAACTCGGAGCCTGTAAAACTCGGCGAGCTCAAGAACAGTTTGGCAAATCGCTAACTCAATCGGCGACCACGATTAAGACCACCGTCTTGACCCTAAGAAACTGAAGATCCTACAAAAATCGATGGGGTAAGTGACCACTCGGTGAATCGCGGAGTGGATCGGCGAGTGCAATTAATGTCGCCGAATGGGTGCGTACTGGACATCTCTAAACGGCCAAAGGTCTTAAAGTTTAAAACTCCTCACTTTTTCTCGCTTTCAAACTTGACAAACTCACACCTAGTTAGTATTTTCTATATTTTTGCATTACGTAAGTATTTTGGTTGTTGATCGGTGCTCAGACTTTGGATCACTTTGCCGCCTAGCATTTCAATATTTATTAAACAGTATAAAAGGTTGGTTTTCCAAACCCCAAGATTATTTTATCGATTTTGTACTGATTTGAAATGATCTTATCTTAGTGATGTGTGCTAGGCCTCTACGATCTTAATTATTTTTGCTTATGCCTATGAAAATCTTGCTCGTAGTGTTTATATTGTTAAAGTCCTGAATTTTTGTGCCTTAAAACCGGTTAAATCTTGTGGGGTTGTGCTTGCATGTTGTTGAGTTTAGCAGGGAGAAGTCTGAGTATCCCGAGATATGGTAAAGACCAATATTATCATGCCACCTCGACAAAAGACCATGGGATATCACAAAAAATGAAGGGGTATCAAATCCTCCAAAGAAGGGCAGACAAGAACCTCCACCTGGAGATAAAGGCAAGGATATGAGGGCCTTACTGAGACAGAGGAGGACATGGTAGATGTTGTTGGCTCCTCGTGGATATGGTACTGCTGGTCCTTCTGAGGTGAACCAGGTACAGAGGACCGAGTCCAGACTTATGCACCGGGCACTAATTCCCAGAAAGATGGAGCGACTGCATAGACAGGATCCCCTCTTTACCTCTCTCTTTGTCTTACTTTATTTTACATTCTGGATATTTGATTATTTGTATTTGAGGACAAATAAAAAAAATTATTTGTGGTGGGGTGAGGCCCACTTTTGTGTGCTATTCGTAAATCGTGTTTTGTTTATGTATTTGGGTTTTTGTGCTTAAATTGTGTTGACACTATTTTCGAGGAAGGTTTGAGCTTGTGGCTCCTTCTGCTTTAAATTGAAAAATGATTTTGACCCTTCCAAAAAAAAATCGCAAATTTTCACCACCTCTTGTATGCACTAGAATGTCGTTGTTCCTTGGCAAATTTGAGTCTCAGTTTCGATCAATACCGATGACTTAAATAGTGCTTGCAATCTAACGAATATGAATGTACAGCTACGATGAGGCCAAATGAAGTTACGTAGACAATATGTGAACTCTTTGCATCTCGTTGTGATTAGCCATCTATCAAATTGATTCTCTTGTGATGAACGTTGCACACTAGCGAAAGTGTGGAGTCTTGTTTGACTTTAGTGTCGATGCCTTATGTGATGAGCTTATTGTGAACCATGCATGAATACACCTAGAATTTGCTTTGTTGGTCCGGTCGACTAAGTAATGCATTCTCTTGATATGATCTTATGCAATTTCGAAGAGTGTGAGCTAATTTGACATATACCTCTTTTGTGACCTACCTCGTGAGTGTGTGAACCTCTCTTGAACACCCTTTGAACCTTACCTTTCTTTGGAAGAAACTTAATGAAAACTAGACTTCTCTTAATCCACTACATATAATCCTCTTGATTTGTGGTTGATTGAATAGCTGGTGAAAAGAAAAGGGAAACTCAAAAAGTGCATGGAAAGTATCTTTTAACGCTTGGTGTTTAGAAAAATGGAACCCCTCCATAAAAAAAAAGGAGAGAGAAAGGAAAAAGAATGAAAAAAAAGAAGTGAAAAGTTGTGGAATACAGTTGAAAAATGCCAAAGAAACGGGGTTCCCAAACAATCCATGGAAAGTGAATAAAAGGATGACTTATGAGCACTAAAGACAATGATGAAGGAAGAGAAAAGGAAGTGTTGTGAGTACCACATCTCATGAGGATAAAAGTCATTGATCCCTATATGACCATACCTTTGCACTCAACCCTATTACAAGCCTTATAAAAAACCTATTTAATCTTGAGTGAGCTGAAATAAATGTTGATCGGAAAATACGGGCAAACCTATGGGTGAAAGCATGCATTGTGTTTTTCTTTGTGAGAGTTTGCGTTGCATTTGATTCCAAAGATTTAAATGATTAAACCATTGTGTGTGAGTATGGAATCATCCTTTGTGTGACAACATTCGAATACTTTTGTTGAGTTTGAACTTGCACTTGAAGCACGTATTGCGAACTTGAGATTCTTTGGTAATGGTGTGTCACAACTTGAATCTTTGGGTAGACAGTTGATCCTTGCATGAGTAAATTGAATCTTGTTGTGTACATTCGTGATCGAGTCTTGTATAGAATTGTTTGAGACATTCTTTTTGAACTGCTGAACTTGAGTTTTACTTGAGGACAAGCAAAAGTTTAAGTTGGGGTGTTGATGAGTCCTCAAATTGGACTCATTTAGGGGTATATTTTCATAGAATTAGCGTCCTCAATTGCATATTTTGTCTCAATATCTAATGAAAACCCTTAAGTTTCAGGTATTTAGACTTAGAGACGAAGGCATGGACACAATTGAGTAAAAAGGAACAAAGGAGGCTGAAAGAACGAAGAAATGAAGATCTGCGGATCGCCGAATCTGTTCGGTGAGTCGCCAAAAGATCTTATCCTCGCCTTTTGTTCTAGTATGCTAAGCCCTGAAGGAAAGGATCAAATTAGCGGTGAAAAGGAGCAGTCAGCGTGTCGCTAAGTAGTTCGGCGAAGCAGTACTGTGCCGCCCAATGATCCAAAACACGACTATGCTGAAGGCTAACGCAAGATGGCGATGAAGTACACCAAAGGGAGAATCGCCGAGTTGATCGGCGATTCTGACTAATGTCGCCCAGTGATCCACTGCAACACAAATCTTTGAAAGCTATAAATACTCGTTGAGAGTTGTAGCTTAGTATTAGTTTTTATATAAGAGATTTTTAGTGTGGAACAATTAATGTAATTTTTAGTACTTTTTATTTTTGCTCTGAGTTTGAGAGAGTTTTGAAAGCTTGAAGAAGAAGGGGGTTTCATCTCCAAGGATTTGGACTTGCATCTCTAGGATCCTTCATTCTTGGCCTGTAACAAAACTTAAATCTTCATACCCATTTGAATGCAAGCTCATTCAGGTATAAATTTTTATTTCTTGATGTGTGGCTAAAACCCCCAATTCTTGGGGTGTGATTTTGTTAATATGGGTTAGATTAGTTGTTGGGTCTTGCTTGCTGATAGTCCATTCGTAGTTTAAATGTCATTTCATTTAGTGGTTGTGGATGAACTTAATTAGGTTGTAGTTGCGAATATAATCTCATATATGTGTTTTCGGCTTGCTCGAGAGAGAGGTCGTAAAACTAAGACCACTAAATGGATGGTCAGTGCGAGTGGGTCGACATGAGGTTCTGCTCTGGAGAGTGAACCCTAGTCCTATGTCCACACACTCAGTTCGAGAGAGTGATTGGGTTAAGGCGGAGGCTGTTCTTCATGTAGCGAGTGGTTGTTCGAGAGAAACCCGCTTGAAACGGGGTAAGTTGCTCGAGAGAGAGCTTATCCCCTTTAAAGTCTAGCCTAGTCACAAATACTCAATGAATTTTCTATCAAAAACATGTACCAAATGATTTAGTCTATCCCGTATTCCTATCACATCCCAAGAATCCCCTCTCATTACTTAGAAATCTTTGTTTATTTTGTTGTTTTGACTTACTAGTGACAAAACCCCCATTGTTAATTGACACTCTTGTGTCCCCCTTTAATTTCCAATGTTTTTACTCATTAATGTCTTTAGCTACGACTAGTTAGAACTAATTTTATTCTTTTATTAATTCTCAAAACCACTCCCTTGGGACTCGACCCCAACCCTTGTTTCGGTTGTTTTACTTTTGCACGATCGTAGACACTTGCATCGGAAGTTGTGTCGTTGATTACGCAAAAATCATTTACCAATTGGATTCAAGTCATAGCACAAAAGGAGTAGAAAGAAATGAGTTTTTCCTAAAGTCCTATAGCCTCTCAAAAAAAAGTACAGACGTCTCTGTACCGTTCTACAAGACTCTACTAGACTCGTTTTGGTACAGTGAGATCAACAAACCTAGGGCTCTGATACCAACTTTGTCACGACCCAGACCGTCATGATAGGCACCCACACTAATCCTCCGATGGGAGAACCATTACTACAACCTAAACTAACAACTTAATCAAAAACTAGGCATTTAAAGATACGGAAGTAGGTTTAAATGACAAAAAGAAATATGGAGTTCCCATAAAGTCCAAAGGTTTAAAAAAATAACTAACCAAACTAATGCGGAAGTCTTAACCCTTAGAACCTGAAAGTCATTATACCAAAACTCTAATTAACTAACAAGTCTAAGAAAAGGGGGTGCAGCCCCCAAAACTAATCAAGCACCCTAAACAAATAGTCTGAGTTCGAAAAGAGAGGACTTAAACAAGAGAGATTCATGGCAGCCTGAAAGAATTGGCTCACCCTTGAATCCAGTCACGCTCAAAAGTCACCTAACTAAGGCCTGCCAGTAGCCGCCTGAAGATGCCCTATACTCAACAAAGAAAGAGCAAGTGCAGTATCAGTACACAACCACAGTGTACTGGTAGGATCACACGGCTATTCCAGTAAGCACAACATATATCATAATCACAACAAGGTAAACATGACATGATTGAAATATAAATACACATTGGTTAAGCAACATACAATATTCCAACATCAATCATCATTAGATATGAACGTAATCATCACAAGTAGATACACAGCACAATTCAATGGTCCTCTCACGGAACCCAATTCAATGATCCTCTCATGGAAATCATACCCAAACTGTTAGTGTACCGAAAGGTGGTACCCGATCCCAATTAGTGTGTCGTACGTGACACTCGATCCCATATATACGCCAGAACATGGCACCCAATCCAAGTTAGTGTGTCAAAAAGTGACACCCGATCCAATATATGCATTGGAATGTGGCACCCGATCCAAATTAGTGTATCGGAACGTGACACCCGGTTCAATCATCATACCACAATCACACTCACAATGTACATTCTCATAATCATACAATAAAGTTTTGATTCATGGCATACAATCATTCATTCATACTCATTTACATTAGGTTTGATCAATAGGCTTCATTCACATACATGCATGCATTACAATGAAGCAATTACTAACACACATCACGCAAAACATGAAATCAAACTATCACCTACCTCGAACAAAGCATGAACCCTCCTAAGATACTTGATTCTTCCCTTTTCGGAATCTTTCCACCTGTTCTTAGTCTACAAACAATCAATATAATGCGAGGATCAATAAATGATGCCTAATTACCCGGATTACAATCAAAATCATCAACCCTAGACCAAAGCCATGATCCTAATATGCAGCTAGGGCTTTTTTCCACCATCCAAATCAATTCCAAAACCCTCCCCCAATAATAAATACCCATGAATTTACATTCTCCGGATCTAAAAATGGATTCGGGGAGTAAAAACCTTATCTTTAGCTTCAAGAATGGTGAAAAATTGTCAAGAAGTAGCCCTGGTTCATCTCCTAACTCTTAAGAACGAAATTTTCAAAATAATAGAATTTTTGGGGTTTATTTCCGACTTAAGTTGCGACTGTCCCGCCACAGCGGGACCCATCCCCCCATAGCGGCTTGCACGGAAATAGAGGGTTGATTTAAGAGTTTCAAATCCCCATTTCACAACACACCTTCATCTCATGACACTCAGAAACTACCAGTTCACGCTAAGATCAGTTTTAGGAATTCTGCCTGCCCAAATTTAATTTCATAAAGTCGTACGGGTTCCTTAACGTCTTGGCTATCCACTCATGTCATCAAATTCATTATTAAATCTCTAATTTAATACAAGATTTCCCTAGACCTCACTGACTCAGATTTCATCCAAATCTGGACTAGGCTAGGAAATCCCAAGTTACTACAAAAAGTTTTTCCGACCCCATTTTCTTTCCCCGTTGGCTTTTCCATAACGACGGGAACATGTCATTACATCACGCTCTCTATTCCAACCTTGATTTCCGCCCGGTCTAGGATAGTTTGGATGGAAACAACCACCTTGATTTACAAGAATTCTCACTTCCTCATTATATAGAGCCTCAAAATGTGCATCATCAGGTTCACCCCGCTAACACCAACAGCATTCACAGCTCTAGTACCACTACCCATTACGTTCTTTGACAAAAGATCCAATTGAGTCATCATTTTAGCCATGTTTTAGTCCCGTTCTTTGTCTTTTTTTATTTGTTCCATCGTCATCCTAAATGTCAAAGGAGACACTTGATCATATCTTGTATACCAAGCTCGATTGATTTTGGTCGTGCCATCAAGTAAAGTAGAAGAAATCTCAAATGGCTGTTGCACGATAACTCCGTGTACAAGTTAATCAACCACTCATTTGTTCATCGAATCTAGACTCCGGTAGAAATATTGTAGCAAGACATTATTTGGGAGTCCATGAGTCGGACATTGAAG
>JAJOOO010001739.1:0-30824 GCA_029582685.1 Solanum piurae
TCAATAGACTTTACACACCCACTTAGTACTACTTAAGCTTTTCTTTTGGTAGAGATAAAGATATTAATTCAAAGAATGCATTGTACATGTACCTTATGATAGAAGGAATTATTTTCAGTTTCTAACTAGATAAGAGATGAGTATTTAATATTTTTGGTTGTAACTCTCCTATCATTGAGTTTGATGAATATTTTATTTCTTGTGGTATATTGATGCGTGATTCTTTTATTAGTATTATTTCTCATGAATTGAATTATATTAATCTGTCTCATAAGGGAAAATATCTTTTAAATTGAATGAAACTTATCTGTACATTAGTGTCTAAGTCATTTATTCTGAATAGAATTTTGAGGTTGGTTAATGGATGAATATAACGGTTCATTGAAAGTGAAGTCACTACCAACATGTGAGTCTTGTTTAGAAGGAAAAATGACTAAGAGACCTTTTCTCTTAGAAAAGAAAAAAGAGGTAGTGATAAGTTATAATTAATCTTTTCTGATTTTTGTAATAACTGAGCATTTGGGTAAGAGGTGAATTTGAGTATTCTGAGTTTTCAAGAAGGTTACTCATGATATGGATATATTTTTTGATGTTTTGTAAGTCTAAATGTCTTGATAAACTCAAAATATTTAAGACACATGAAAATAGCATCATGAAAAATATATAAAGTCACTGCAATCTGATTGTAGTGACGTAAACTTCTCTGCAGAGCTCATAAGTCACTTATCTTATAGAATAATTGCATTTCAAATGTCTACACCAAACACTAATAGATTGGTGTAGACGAGAAAAGAAGTAGACTCTTATGAAGATGATAAGATTAATTATTGACTTATTATTAGTTATTTTGTTTCTTTTGGGATAGGTTCTAATAACTACATATCACATTCTGAATTCAATGTCTTTCAAATCAGTACCTTGAACAACTATAGAACTAGTTGGATTTGACAAAAGTCTAATCTGTGACATGTTCAGATATAGGATTGTTCAGCACATGTGCTGAGTGGGAGAATAAGAAAATTGGAATTAAGAACGGAATGTGTGTGTTAATTAGATATCCTAAAGAATGAAATAAGGTTTATTATAGTGTCCTAAAGAAAATAAGACAATTGTTAACACAACTATCTGATTTCTAGAAAAGGATCATTTAGTAAATCATGTTCCTAGAAGTAAACTAGTTTTACAGGAATTGAACAAAGAAATAACAAATAAGTCAATTAAATTCAGACGCTCAAAAACATCTAATCGGTATGTCAGAAATGACGTTCCATTGCATTTAAGTAGTGGGAGAAACGTTGCTCGACATAAGAAAACTACTACCTCAAGTAGTGGAAGTGATGTTGAGCAAATTGAAGAACACTATATGAAAAGTTGTTAATATTTCAATATCGAAAGATTTTGAAGAAAATATTAAGACTCAAGATCATGAAAGTGTGATTATGTAGTGCTTAGTCGTAGTGGTAGAATCATAGCGAAGATTGATTTGTTTTGTATGCTTGAGAGAACTTTTATTATCTGAAAAGAAGTACACTCTTGGAAGGTTTCATGAGAAGCTCTCTCAAGATCTAGTACAAAATCGATTTGTTACGACGAAGCACTACTAGACAAAATTGCATGAGAAAATAGAAATAAAGGAATGCTTGTGAAAGTTGTAAATGCATAGTTAAGAGTCTAAGTGGGAGATTGTTAGGGATATACTATTAATCATGTGTTTAGACATAGTATTCTAACAATTTTCAAGATTAAATATCTAAGTGGGAGATTGTTAGGGTATATACTATTAACCAAGCATTTAGATATAGAACATTATAACAATTGTGATGGTTAAAAGTCTAAGTGGGAGATTGTTGGGATATATACTATTAACCATATGTTAAGAAATAATATTTATTATAGAATAAATATTTGCTCAATTTTAATAGATCATATATTCGTTTATGGTGTCGATTTACTTATATAGTAGATGATTTAGTGTGTAGAGTTTTAGCTTATACACAGAGGATTAAATCATCGGTTCTTATAAGTATAAAGTTTTTTGTTCACAATCTAGGATGGACATGCCATCGGTACGATTGTAGCACAAGATTATATGTAATTTATCTTGATTATGGGAACGGTATAGTTTCAACTTCTTGTGCTAGTGCATTTTGTATGTATTGAACGGGACCGAGTAGAGATAGTTGTTTTAGACTGACTAACAAAACTTATTCACTAAACTATTAAATGTACTTATATTCTTAATCCTGATATAACTATTATGATCTGTATTTATTAATTATCGTTTTGATTTATTAAGGTGTGAGATTCTGAGATGGGTCAATATGCCTGGTAAGTTGGATGATAATAATATATATTGATGAAATAATAAGTTAGTTGATGGAATCCATGTCTCGTTATAGAGATTGATTGATATGCCTTTTTGAGAAACTTATAAGTTTTCATCATGTCAAACCTTGCAAGTGGATTTATGAATCCGACACATGAAATAAGTTAAATAATGCTCTAAAGAAAATTAATCATTAAGTTAAATTCGTCAGTAATTTAATTTATTGATTAGTATCTGAAATTTTAACATGGGGAATTACATAAGTGTTTAATGGGGAATTACGAAATAGAAATAGAGGAGTGCAATTACGAATTTCTAGTGGAATGATTTGTAATTTATTATGGTAAAAATAATTCAAATTAATTATTTGGAATTATTTCCATAATAGGAAGCCTTAGTAATTAATTTTGTGGTCTCTCCGATGCCATATTTAACTAGAACTCAGAATCCTATTTCTTAAGGGAAAAAGGAGTAGGCGTGTGTTTTCTTGTTTTTCAAGAAAACTGGGTTTTCTTCTCCTTTTTGGATTGTGGAAGAAATCTCTATAAATAGAGATTCTCCTAACCTAGAAAAAGATTGATTAGTTTTCTATTCGATACTTGCCCACCCAAGTATTGAGAGAGTTCAGATGTGAACTTGAGATCACTGTAGAAGACCATAGTTGTTGTCTATCTTGTGGATTCGCTTGAAGGTCCGTCTAACTTGAGGATTCGCTTGAAGGTATCTGCTCACGTTTCAAGAGGTAATTCTTGAATTAATTTCAATAAGTTTATGTGTTGTAGCATATTATATGTGTTCTAGCATAAACAATTTGGTTATTTATTATTCATGCAAGCAGTAAGATTCTAGTATGCTTCCGTTGTGCATATAGTTTTCCAACAATATTAAGTTAGAATTTAGTTTAAATACCGTAGATATCTATTGTTGTAGCCTTTTAGGACATATCAATCTTACAATGTCATAAAGTGTGAGGATATAAAAGCTAAACAAAAAAAAAACACTACAACATTAAACGTAGTACAATAAATTTTAGGAAAGTAAAATTAAAATGCACTAGGTATATAAAATTCATCAATGAGTATATGTTCATGCGTGTAAGTATACATATATGTTTGATTTATCTCAATTCAAATTATATCAATAGTTACAAAGGTAAAATCCAATTAATTAACATTAAATTCTAAAAAAAAATTCCCTTGTGAAATTTTCTTGTAGATACTGATAATGTGATTAGGAAGAACCATCCCAATGAAGTTCTGAAAAGTGCAATTTCTACTGGAGCAACAACAAAAATTGTGACGTTGAGTATTATCTTCGATGAAACAGTTGAGATTTTTAATATCTCGAGTGATAAGGTTAATTTTTATTTATCAAATTTCATTAATCATAGAACCTCTTTCTTTCACTATTGAATTGGTTACATGTAATTGTGATTTTTGAATTTGTTGTGTATCTAGGCAAGGGAAATTCTAAAGTTTGCACATAACTCAAAAGTTATGAATGTCGTTTCATCAAAAAAACCGTTGTTTGTGGAAACACAAAGTCGAGGTAAACATTTTTCTTTACCTTCTCTTTTGAGAATTTGATGAGTGTTTCAATAATCTTCGATTTTCATCTTCAAACTATTTATTAAAAGTGGAAGAGTACTGTGTTGGTTTGTTTGATTTAGATATATCAACGGCAAGGAGAAACTCTTTACTTAGATTCTTGGAGAAGAGAAAAGAGAGGTTGGTATTCATTTTTTGTTTTCAAATGAAATGCATATGAATAGTAAAGGGCGCTTTTAAATAAAGGATTAAATAATTTAAAAATTAAAATGTAATTTTTGAAGATATAAAACGTGATCTTTATCAAATAGAATTAAAAGAAGTTGAATTGTTCTTTAATGAGAGAACTTAATTAAATTACATTTATGATTAGGAATTAACTTAGTAATTAACTGTCATATTAAACCTAGGAATTAAATTTCTGCACAGCCAAGTTTACCAAAAAAAATCCCCTCCCCAAAAAAATACCTTATGCATAAAAGTAAAGATTTATCACTAAAAATATATATATATTTGAAAAATTATAAAGGGATAGAGATTTGAGCAAATATACTATCTGCAGTGACTCGATCAGTATTTCAGACAATAAAAAACAACATTGGTTGATCTTTGTGTTGATTTTATTAATTAGGCTTTGTGATGGCTTGGAAAATGGCATGAAAATTGTGCTTTTGACTATTGGGTGCAATAGAAAGGCTGTAAATTTCAATGTGTCCAGCGACAAGGTTTTTATCAATCAAATGTCATTTATTCCCGATCTATGTTCTTTCACTTTTTAATTGGTTTCACGTAATTGTATTTCTAAATTATTCGTTGTGTATGTAGGCGAAGGATATTCTAAAGTTTGCAGAAAGTTTAAAATTTAAGAATGTCATTCCGCCAAAAAAACAATTATCTGTGGAAACATTAAGTGGAGGTTAAACATTTTTCTTTTCCTTCTTCTTCGCAAATTAATTTGTATAATGTTTTGTTCATTTTCAAACTATTTCAGTAATGTGTTGATTTTTGTTGCATGTAGATCTATCATTGGCGAGGAGAAACTCCTCGCTTAGATTCTCGGAAAATCAAAAAACGAGGTAAATCTTTTTTCACTCACAATTTTTTCAAATTAATTAAATGCATATCCAAAAACAATTTTATACTTCCTAATTCCCCTTCTAACTTTTATTTTGTCAGATATCACATTTTTTTATTTTTTTATGTCTGAACTTCTTCAACACGGATCTGCAAATATCAATTATAACATGATAAATAGGACAATCATTCTAATACCTCAATGAAATTTGTTTAAATTTCAACATGGACAACGTTCTGAAATATCTCACGTATTTTTATAGTGTGAGAAATAGTGTACATTTTTTTATAAAATAATTTCCAATAATAGCTCTCTTACAATTTGAATAGAAAATATTCTTTTCTCAAATCTATATTCAAATTATATTCTTTTCTCAAATCTATTATGAAGATCTCTCGTAAAAAGAATATAATATTTTAAAAAAGTAAAAAATTAAGCAAATGCAACGCCTACATTGACGTGGTTAATGCTTTAGATAATGAACCCATCGATTAATCTATGTGTTGATTGTAATAATCAGGCTTGACTATGGCTCGAAAAATGGCATAATAATTGCGCCTTTGACTATTTCCTATGATGGAACGATTGTGAGTTTTGATGCCTTCAGTGACAAGGTTTGTATTAATCAAATGTCATTCACCTTTGATCGATTTCGATTAAACATAATTGTAATTTTTGAATTATTTATTATGTACATAGGTGGCAAATATTCTAGAGTTTGCATAAAGGTCAAAAACTAGTGATGTGGTTTCATCCGAAAAACAATTGTTCGTGCAAACATTAAGTGGAGGTTAAAATTTTCTTTTCCTTCTTAATTATTTGAAAATTGAATTTGATTAATATTTTGCTCATCTTCAAATTATTTTCATACGGTGTTGGTTTTTGTTACATATAGATCAACATTTGGCAAGGAGAAACTCTATGCTTGGATTCTCGGAGATGCGAAAGGAGAGGTGAATTTTTTTCCACTTTCAAAATTTCTATGTTTTCAAGTTATTTAAATGCATATTCAAATATTCATATTTTCTAATACCTCTTTCTCACATTTTTTGTCCAACGTCACATTTTTTTTTATGTCCGAACACCTACCTAACCTCTCAAATCTACTTTACCATAATCTTCAATTTTTTCTCCAAATTAATCCTAACTTCAATAAATGGGTTAATAATTTTAAAAGACAAAGAGTATTTTTATTAAAATATAACGAGTAATTTTTACCAAAAAGAATTAAGAGAAGTTGTGTTGTTCCTTAAATAGAATACTTAATTAAATTATATTTTATCAGGAATTCCTAGAATAGTAAACCTAGGAATCATATTTCTGCAAAGCCAAGAAGAATAAATAAAGGAAAGAAATAAAGAATGTATCATGATTTATTTTTTTTATAATAGTTTCTTATAATTTAAAAGAAGAAAATATTATTTTTAAATGTCTTATATGTAAAAAAAAATAAAGATCTCTTATATGTTAAAAATGAAGATCTCTCCTAAAAGGAATATCAAATTTTAAAGATATAAAAAAGGTGACAAACATATATAACGTCTGCATTAACTCGATTAATGCTTTAGACAATGAAAACCCATCGATTGATCTTTGTGTTGATTTTATTAATTAGGCTTTGTGGTGGCTCAAAAAATGGCATGGAAATTGCACTTTTGACTATCTCCTACAATGGAATGCCGATAAATTTCAATGTCTAGTAACAAGGTTTTTATCAATCAAATGTCATTAATCAAAGTTCTCACGGTAGAAGTTTGAAGAAATGAGATTTCTTTCTCTTTTATAAAATAAAAAATATTGGCAATAGCTGTCTTATAATTTATAGGAAAAACATATTTTCTTAGATTTCCTATGCGTGAAAAATGAAGTTCTCTTATGTGTCAAAAATGAGGATCTCTCGTAAAAAGAACATCAAAAAAATTAAAATATACAAGAAAGTTGGCAAACACATATAACGTTTGCATTAACTCGGTTAATGCTTTTGATAATGAAAATACTCATCGATTGATCTTTGTGTTGATTTTATTAATTAGGTTTTTCCCTTCGAGATTTGGCGCCATAAAAATTGCGCCTATGAGTATTTTCTACAATGAAAAAGTTGCAGTTTTTGATGTCCGGAGTGACAAGATTTTTATCAATTAACTGTCATTGATCTATTTCCTTTACTTTTGAATTGGTTATATATAATTGTGATTTCTAAATTATATATTGTATACGTAGGTGGATGGAATTCTAAAGTTCGCAGAATCGTCAAAACAACAATTGGTTGTGAAAACCTTGAGCGAAGGTTAAACATTTTCTTTCCCTTCTCCTTTGAAATTAAAATTTGATTAATGTTTTGTTCATCTTTGAATTATTTTAATATGTTGGTTTTTGTTACATGTAGATGTGCCATTGGCAACGAGCTCAGTTAGATTCTTGGAGAAGCGATAACCGAGGTTGGTGTTTATCTATTTTTTTATTTTTAAAAAAATTAAATGCATATCTAAAAGTAATCTCATACATTCAAATATTCCTGTTGATTTTTGATTTTTTTTCAAATATCAATTTTGTTTTATGTATGTACGCCTATTTAAGCTTTTAAGTTATAAACTTCATCTTAAAAAATCAAGAAGGTGAATTATTAGTTTTTGTTCTCAAACTAATCTTTAAGTTAAACAAATGATCAAATATTTGAGAGGTCAAAGAGATTTTAGGCAATATAAAGGGTAACCTTTACCAAACGGAATTGCAAGAAGTTATATTGTTCTTTAAAGAGAGTGTTAATTAAATTACATTCCTAATTATGAACCAAATTAGTAATTGACATTGTCATATTAAACCTAAAAATCATATATCTTCACAATCAAGTTTGTATTAATAATGTGTTTTTTTTTAGTAGTCTCTCTAGAAGTCGTGAGAAAATGAAATTTCTTGTCCTTTCATAGTAATTTATTTATTTTTTGCAATAGCTTTTTAATAATTTGAATAAAAGAAAATTGTCCATCTTTTTCAGTTCCTTTATATGTAAAAAATAATGAAAATATCCTAGGTGTAAAAATGAAGATCCCTCGTAAAAAATATAAAATATACAAAAATAAATTTGCAAAGAATATTTTTTAAAGAGCTAGAAAACGATTCCTTTCCTCTAGTCTATTATGACGGTCTTTTTATTAACTAGCTTTTAAACTTTGAGTGCTCTTTCTAATATATGTCAATTTGAAAAGTCCATACAACATTAATTATTACTTTTTTTAAATCCTTTCTCTACAACTTTCTAAGGTATAGTAATAATATATTTTAATTCTTCTTTTCATACATATTTGTATTATCCTTCTACGTTGTTGAAAATTTCAGGATTAATTGTTAATTCTGGAATAACCCTTATCAACGAGGTGAAATATAAAAATAACCAATTAATTAAACTACTGAAAATCCTCAAATTGTTAATTCGTATATTACTATTGTATACATATATATTCCATTTCTTCACATTACGAAGAGTACCAATATAATTAATATCTACATTACTAATTCTGCGTAACTTGTTTCTAAACTGAAAAGTTATTTATGTTTTGCAGGATGACTATGGTGTCACCTTATGGTTTTTCCCATGCAGCCCCTGGAAACAAGAATTAGCAGAAGATGCTAATGGTATACATATATCATATATGTATGTCATATATGGATCTTAATGGAAAATATTCATTTTGAGGATTTGGTAGTTATTTTACTAGACTTTATAATGTCGCTAAGATGTTAACTTTACCAGTCAAAACTAGAATATAAAACTTGCATTTTCTATTATTTTGTGTGAAAGATTTGTTTGGTTTTGTATGTTGGTTTTAAAATAATGTGTGGGTTATCAGCCACAACCGGGGTGGTGGCGTAGTTGGCTAACACGTAGGTCTCATAGCTTTTGAGTAATCCTGAGGTTGAGAGTTCGAGCCTCTCTCACCCCATCTTGTTTTTCCATTTTCCACATTCCCTTTGGGGTGTAGTCCTTTCTCGGGCTCTACTAATGTTGATTGCTTTGGTTACTAATGCTTGTATTAGGATAGACTATCCACATTACACTCTTTTGGGGTGGCCCTTATTCGAACTCAACCTATTCTATTTTTTCCATTTGCCTTGTTTTAGGTATACTAATGCTTGTATTAAGGTAGATTGTCCACATTACACCCTTTGGGGGTGTAATCCTTTCTTTGGACTCTGCTAATGCGGGATGCTTTGGTTACTAATGTTTGCATTAGGGTAGAGTAGACTGTCCACATTATACCTTTCAGGGTGTGGCCCTTCTTCGAACTCTGCTAATGTGGGATGCTTCTATTTTTCCATTTGCTTTGTTTAGGTATAATCTCTCTCCGTAATGCTTATATTAGGGTAGACTGTCCAAATTACACCCTTTTGGATGTGGCCCCTTCTCCGAATTCTACTAATGTGGGATGCTTTAGTTACTAATGTTTGTATTAGGATAGACTGTCCACATTATGCCCTTTGGAATGCGATTTTTTTCCGAACTCTGCTAATGTGGGATGCTTTGTGCATCAGACTACCTATTATCATTTGTATTTATAAGCTTGATCATGATTCTAATCCATCAATCACATCCCTTACTGATGCCTATTTCATTTGTGGGTTGCTAGGATTTCATTGTATGTCTTGATGCTAAATCTGTGTTTAAAAGAGATTTCTAAGATGATGTGATATCGATGCTGATCTACTTGTGTTTCAAAGAGTTTAGTTTTTCTAGTGTGCTGCAGGCATGTAAATCATTGGAGACATTAGGCCTTGGGAAGTAAATTAATACATTGGCATGTCTATGCCACGAAGGTTGATCTTGAAATGTCCATGCCATTTGGTTGTTCCTCTTTTATATATTTGCTTACAAAAATAGTGTCTTAGGTTAGGCACATTTCGGTTATTCCACTGAGTATATGTACTTTATTTCTCATTATCAGGCAGCAACACAATTACTGAGAAACTTTGTCAACTATGGGTTAGGTAGATAGGAAGAAATAACAACATTTTTGTGCTCTGTTGGAATTTGAATCCAAATTTTTAAAGTTTTCACTGACTTCATTGACACTAGGCCACGTTGTCCTATTTTAAAACGAGCATTAACAAAATGTTTGACTAGTTTTCAAATGATATTTGATGATGTGAACGATTAGTTGACAAGGTTTTCATTTTAAGGCCTTTGGATCTTTGAGAGTCAATTTGAATGAGCTTACAACTTATGACATATAATCTACTCTAATTTTAACTTGTGAGTTTTTTGACTTATTTATGTGTAATTATCTGAAAGGTCATTATTGGAAATTTTCATAAAATTACCATTTTACCCCTTTTGATATTGGATCCGAGTCATTTCTGAATGAGTTGAAATTTTATTTCGAGTTTTGAGATAAAAGTTGTGAATTATGGAAATTTTGGAAGTTTGAAAGACTAAAGTTGTTAAGAAGTGATTTTCGGTATCTTTTGAAGTTTCGAGTCTAGGAATGAAATTCCGTCAATTTCATCAGTCCTGAAATGTGGAAATTGGTTTAGCGAGAGTTGGCAGTTTTAGATTCGAAGTCTTTTCGTGGATTTGAGGTCCTAAGTTGGAAATTGGCAAGATTTTAGCCTTTGGATTGACTTTAGTGAACACTCGGGGTTTGAATGCTCAAATCATAATTTTGACATTATGTTGGATTCGGAGGATGATTTTAGGCCTAAAGGAGGTCTTGGTTGAATTTTAAGAAGTCCCGAGCTTGATTTGACCTTTTTAGACGTTACGTTCGTTTCTTGTAATTTTTATGAATTTCGGGTCAAGGAAACCTCATGTTCATGTTTTGATGGTTCCATCGAGTTTGGAACATCGAGTTTAGTCATGTAGTATATCTGGTTTGTGTGCACGGATTTCAAACGAACCCCGATGGTTCTTTAGATGAATTGAGAGTTGGTTGAATTTTCTAATATCTCATGTGCTCGCATTAGCGATAGGTTGTTCGCTTTTGTGAGCCTCACTTTCGCGAAGTACACCTGGCCGTTTTCGCAACCTTCGCTTCAACAAAGGTTGGGTTGTGAAAGCGATAGGCCACATCTTTTGCAAGATCACTTTAGCGTTAGGTGGCCGCTTTTGCAATGTTCGCGAAAGTGAACCAATGTTTGCTTTTGCGATACCAGAGAGGGTTTTGGCCTGCAATTTCAAGGTTTTATTCCATTTTGAGTTTTGAAAAATCTTTGGAGGCAATTTTAAAGAGATTTCTTGTGCCAAATCATGCATCTTTGTGACCTTTTTATCCTTTGTGGATTTTATTATTTTAACATCAAAATTGAGATTTTTGATTGGCAATTGTCAAGGTTTTCAAGAACTTAAGTTCTAAGGTAAAATTATGATTGTGAAGTGATTTTAACTCTTTTTCGAAATAATTTTCACCAATGAGTTCAAAATGCCTTGGTAACATTTTCAAGTAAAGATTTTTGAATTCAAACCTCAATTTTCATAATTATATTTTTGAGTTGATTTGACCCATTTTTCAAAGAGTGTGATATAAGTGTTGTTATTTCTAAAATCATGTTACGATTAATTGTTTGATTATATTGTGTGGCTTTGGACATTGTTCCAAAAGAAATAACTCAAGTCTAGGATTGACTTTTGATTGAATTAAGGCAAGTGAACTTCTAAACCTTGTAAAACTTGTAGAATCTTGAATTTTCTTTCATTATATGTGTTGGGGAGTAATGGAAATGAGGTGATGGGTTCAATTACTCCAGTTGATGATCTTAACGAATAAAAAGCGGATTAAATGAAAAAGATAATGTGTTGATAGTTGTGTTTTGTGAAATTACTTGATGTTGATCGATCCTAATATGTTGATTGATGGAATGCTTTGATGACATTATTGTGAACTTGAATAGCTTGAGTTATTGTCTCTTCCGTAGGGTGTGAAATTGCCATTTTGCATTGATTTTGATATATTTTGATGAGATATATGGTGATTATGCCAATGAGAAATGGTTTTGACAAGTGACATTATTCAAAGCCGATGGGAAATGGTTCCGGTGAGTGATAATATGTCAATGGGAAATGGTTCCGACGAATGATAGTACGCCGATGGGAAATCCGTTGAAAAATAATTCTGGCAAGTGATATTGTGTCAATGAGAAATGGTTCTGACAAGTGTTTGATACATGTGATTGAGATATTTGATATTTGTGATTGATCCACTTAATACTTGTGATTGACATACTTGCTACTTATGATTGATTGACTTGATACTTCTGATTGTTGGACTGTGACCATTGAACTGTAACAGGGCAAGATATCTTATCTCCTTACAGGATTTGGAGATACCATACATATACTCCCCTTAGACTATTGTACTTGTCATATTTTTTGTTTACACGTCCTTAAGAAACTATACGTTTTTACTATCATACTCTTATTTATCATCTTTAATCATTTAAATTGTTAATTTATCTTCAATAAATATTTCCCTTTTAATCTCTTTTTCAATAAATAAAGGGGATTAATTTAAACAAAAACAATATTGGAGTCATTGTGTGTACTCTTCATTTTGATTTTATTTGCAAATTAGTCAATGTTTATTACTTTAAGAAAACGATTATTACTAAGAAAATAAGGGAGAAAATGTACTCAATTATTATCTTGATTTTTCAAAATGACAACTATTTGAATCATTTATTTTTAATAAGGATGACAAGTATAATAGCCCGAAGGAAGTAATAATTAACGAGTCTCCAAAGTAAAATATATACAATAGTCGAGATCCGTTGTATCTAAAGTTCATAGTTTCTATTCAAACCACAATATTGACTTTGCTAGACTAATTAGAGCCATCAAAATGGGCTTGACTCTTGAGGTCAGCCCAAATCAACTCACTATTAGAATAGTACTGGATTAGGGTTTTTTAAGCCCATTTAAAATTGAGGCTTATAAGCCCAACTTAAGTCAACCCATAGGCATTTGAGGTTTAACGCCATAGGCAAAAGATTATTTAATTTGAATTATAATTTTGAAAAAAGAAGTAAAAACTAGAAAAAGTGACTATTGAATAAGTTTTAATATCTTACGTAATATTTTATTTATTTAGCATTAAATTCCTAATCACCAAATATAAAGTTTTATCCATCATAAAAATGTCCAAACATTTGTTGGTACTCGAAATTATTGCACGCATTTATCCAAATTCTAAGTAGTACTAGTATCTTAAGTGAATTTAGATATGGTTAGTTTTTGATATGTAGTTATGATAAAGTTTAACTATTCAAATTTGCATATGAAAATATATAGACCAAGATGAAGATATTAATCAAAATAATTTTATCAATAAATTCAAATGTAATTGATGAAGATTTGAATATGATATGCTATAAGTTGTCGTAGAATTATGCACTTTCATATAATCACATTTGAAAGTGTTAACAAAATAATTTTTCTTATAATATTTTTAAAAAAAATAAAAAAATAAAGAGCTAGCTCAGCCCCACCTGCGGCTTTTTTAAAGTTGGATTCGGGACTTCGAGTGACCATTTTGTGACCCTTTAAAATGAAAGATTGATTTGTTGTAATCCATCAAATTTCTTAGTTCATGATACTTAGACTGAATCAATCCATTTTGACAACTCTATAGACCGTATATAAGAAACTACCTTTGTCAACAAAAAGAACACGTCATCATACGGTGTAGCTGCACCTTTTTTTAATAAAAATAAAATACTAATGACTTGAAAGTCTGCTAGTGCTAAGTTGGACCTTTTGAACAGAGATAATCGTATTATTAATTGATAGGCACTATAAAGGGCTATGATTAAAGTATTGATCCTCACGATTACTGGTAAAAGAAAACAATTATGACAGATTGACAATAATAAAAGCACAACTATGATCGATTAAAATAATGAAAAAATCTTTTTGGCCAGAAAATTTGGTCAGAATTTGATCAGAATAATAGTTTTTCTATGTTATTTTAACTTTTTAAACATTTTTACCCTTTTAACTTAAATGCATTTTAACTAAAAAATGAAAAAAAGATCAATTTAATTTAAAATAAAAACAATATTATAGTTTTTTTAATTTTGTGGCCAAATTTTCTGGTCATTTAGCACTTCTCTAAAATAATTTACTATTATTGTATTCATATTCACTGTTTATGCAAATTTAACCATTAAATTTACAAATACAAACTTTCACATATTATTTTATTTTTGCATTTTTTTAATTTAAAAGTTAATTAAATATTTTTTATGCAATTTTTCATGTCATTTAAATATTTTAAATTATTGTAATTGTTACTATAATTTATAATATTATTTACATAATTTCTACTATGCAAATTTTATTGTGTACTTAAAAAAATTTAATTTATGATTAAAATTTAAAAAATTTACTCTCGATATACGAATAATACCACATGACTTTTGACAAAGGAGTACATAATTATGATTGCATAATGCTTCAAAGTATCACTATTTAGTAGTTTTCATTCTGTTTCATTTTATTTTTGCCTATATTGACTTTGACATTTTTCTTTTAAAAAACAGAGATTTATTTTATTAAACTATTCTCACTAATTATGCTTTAAAAATTTAAATTTAACTACTAATATTTTATATAGTCATTTAATATAGGGGTCGTTTGAAAGAAAATGATAAACTTCTATTGATTTTCTAAATTGAACAAATAAAATGAATTATTTGTTTTCAATATAGTTAGTGAAAGATTATGATTTTCACTAAAAAAATTCAAAAAATAAAAATATAAATTTTGAACTCCTTAAACCATTCCCCAACCTCTATTCTTATGTTCAGAAAATTAATAATATATATATTTTACACTTAAAAAAAAACTTATATCTATAGTATATATTTTTTATTGAGGGGATTAGATAAACACCTTTACCTCCTCCTAAATTCGTTAATAATTATGTGAAATTAGGTTTTAAGTCTAACTCACATCCCAAAAGCTAGCTCAAAGGGAGGAGGATTGCCCAAGTCTTATAAGGAGTTCACTCATCTCATTAACCACCAATGTGAGACTTTTTGTTCTAACACCCCACCTCATGCTCAGTGCTTAAAATCAGGTGCGTGGGTAATTTTTGATTTCTTTTTGAATCCCAACATTTGGTGAGATGGCCCTACTCTGATACCATGTGAAATTAGATTTTCGACCTAACTCACACCCTAAAAACTAGCTCTTGGGTATAATGGCCAAATAATATTAAATGAAGGAAGTATTTTTTAGAGTTAAATCCTACTATCAATATAATAATATACTCCCTCCGTCCACAATTGTTTGTCAAGGTAAGGTCATGCACACCCCTCAAGGAAAATTTAATAGAAGGTGTAATTTGATTAATATAACCCTACTAAACCAAGAATACCAAAAGTTTACATAACTTTTCAATTGAACTACACTATCATTAAGGGTAGAATTGAAAAAAGTTGATTAATTGTTTCTTGATTGTTTAAATTGACAATTAATCTTGGACATCTATTTTTAGTATACCTGCCAAATAATTGTGGACGGAGGGAGTATAGTGTTAGGATTAAAGAAGGTTGTTAATAAGGTTAGTGGGCCCACAGGGTTAGCACGCTTAGTCAGTAAAAATGGGACCCACAGAAAGGGCAAAAAAGGGAAGTGAGGCCAGGCCACGCACGTCAATGCAAAAAATAGTTATAGCAACAAAGCGTGGAATTTCATGGACTGCGTTGTCGGGAATCTCGTTTCTGTACGACGACCTTCATCTTCCCCATGCATTAATGCCCACGCCGTTATTATACTACTACAACTCCCCCTCGTCTCCGTTTTCAATGGCCGAGCCAATTTTTTTATGAAATGTGTTAAAAATGAGTGTTATTAGTGAGATTCA
The DNA here is from genome assembly GCA_029582685.1 of Solanum piurae. Classification (NCBI taxonomy): domain Eukaryota; kingdom Viridiplantae; phylum Streptophyta; class Magnoliopsida; order Solanales; family Solanaceae; genus Solanum; species Solanum piurae. The sequence goes on from JAJOOO010001739.1 coordinate 15,805, forward strand.
AAAACACAAACACGTTAAGTTTATGCGTTTTTATTCTTTCAAGACATCTGAAATTACTGGACTACATCATATTGTTATATCAAGAATATCCACAATATGACATGAGTGTAGCTTCACATCCCTGTCCGTTCCATTTTAACTGTCATATTAACATATTAAGGAAAAATTAAACTTTTTTCTTTCTATTTACTCCTTTTTAAACATTTCTCAACATCATTAAAGATTATATATCAATTAATATGAACAATGTAATAAAATGTGCACTTTATTTATTACTTCATTTGTTTTAAAGAGAATGATGTAGTTTAATTTAACACGGAGGTTTAAAAAATAAAGAAGATTTTTCAATCTGGTGGTCCTAAATTAAAGTTTTGTTCAATGCATCAAAATGTCTTTCAATTTTGTGATCTTAAACATGTCATTTAAATTGTTGCCAAAAAAAGAAAATGGTCATTTTTTTAAAACAAACTAAAAAAGAAAATTATTCTTTTTTAAACGGATGGATATTTTTTAAATGGTGTGTAAAGTTTATTATAAACAGTGAAAGGAGTTGATATGATTAATTTACTAATAAAGGTAGATTATATTTTTTTTCTAGTAAATATTGTGCATACTTTTTAGTGTTTAGAAATATAAGTAGAAAAAATAATTAACTTTATTTTGGTATAAATTATATGAGTTAAAATTATAGACGGATTTAGAATTTGAAATTTATAAATTTCACGAAAATCTTAAATTAATATATATAATAACAATCAAATTAATAATTAAATATATTTAATAAATTTCTTTGAAAGCTAGTTAAAATGGGCCGGGAAGTAAACATCTTCTAATTTTGTTCAATCTTCAATTCTTTGATGTCGTGCCCGCATGGCTTGGGTTTGGCTACTTTGGATACTTCTCTTTTATTTGACAAAAAGTTGGAATATGCATTATGAGATATAATCCCTTTAGTTTTTTCCAATTGTTCTTTATACAAATATTTATTATTTGTACATATCTTAGCAAATTAAGAAAATCCACACATCCATGTGTTTTGTTTCTGGTGATGATATAATTGTATCTCATAAAATATATATGTCATGTAATGATATAAGTATATTATATGTACATAAAACGTGTGTTGTGTGCATGTAAGTTACATGTGTAACATTTTGAAGTAATATATATATTCTCTTATATCTCTTATTATATAAGAGAGTTGCGCCGAAGAAGGCACGTCTCCATCGACGTTACCTGCTTCAGCATATTTTGGGGAAAAAATTAAAATTCATTTTTTTTGTTCTACTTTAATTTAATTATTGTACAATTTTTTCAAAATTATGAAATATGTTTTAGCTATGACTTTTAATTTTAAATTTAAGACTTCATGCTGAAGCAGACACGTCGTGTTTCGGATTATTTAAAAAAAAAAACTATTTCTTTTGTTCTACTTTAATTTGATTAGTGTATAATGTTTTCAAAATTATGGAATCCGTTTTAGCTATGACTTTTAGTTTTAAATTCATATTCTTTAGTTATTGCTTTATTATTTTGAATGTCGGTAATAATTGTTTATACCTTGTAACTACTTTGAGTAAAAATTCAACAATCGATGACGAAAAATACATTAATTATGGACATCTTAATGGACCTCTTCACATAAATTTGCGCTGACAAAAAGTAATTAACAACTAAATATCTCAAAATCGTATTAAAATTTAATCAACTTTCTAAATTCTACCTATCACATAAATTAAAATAAAAAAAATACTAAGATATTGGGTCCGTGTTAGCATGGGCATCTGTGTCTACTATATACATATATATATGAGATCCTGCTTTCCGGATTGTCATTGGTTTTCATCTATTATTTACGATCTTAAGATCTAGGAATGTATTAGATGTTCTTTGTACTTATACTACCCGCTTTTGGAAATTTCTTGTTATTTACTTATCGATTGTGGCCTGACTTTCTTTGGAAGTCTTGTATTTATTATTTCTTTCGACTTACATAATATTTTGAAATCATCAAAATGTGTGTCATTATGACCTCGACTTTTGGACCATGACGTCAATGCGATTTCAGTTTGCAAAAAGATAGTATATATGAGCGCATATACATTTATTGGACACAAATACAGTGTATTCTTTACCCTTTTAAACTAAACTATCGGTGTGTTTCCATAATTAAACAAATTGTTGTTACTTTTTTTTAACAAATTTAAACGCAAATCACAATATTCAAAAAAATTCCATCTTCTCAACAAGAAATTTATTGAAGGCTTAAGACTCCAAACTCATTTGTTAGCTGAGAAAATGATAATATAATTCCAAAATAAAATTTGATATTAACTTTGTTCCATGTTTAATTAGTTCAAAAGAATTAGCTAATCTCAAAATTAATTTATCCTATTATTTGAAATAAAAAGATGAAATTACTATCATGTATAGAAGATATAAGATATATAAAATAATTGTCTAAGATATCTTTATCCATCATATCCTGTATAACAATCGTTTTCATAATTATTTGATAGGATAAAGAATATCAATCTTAACATATCTTGTGAGATTATTTTATTCCACGTTTGAACATGAATATCCTATCCTTGTAACCAAATTTTTAACCTCAAATTTTTCCTTCTATCAACAAAAAGAAAAAATGATTGAGAAAAGCATACTAGGGTAGTGACGCATAATGAGCTAATTAGTATACTAATTATTGTTTGAATTTTTTTTTCACAAATTTAAAAGACCAAATAAATAAAGGAAATCAAAGAAAAAAAGGTTTTTTTCTAGACACGTGGAAACAAAGATAATAAGACATCATAAGTTTTTCTGATATTCCTTTAATAATTCATGATTGTAATTGAAAAACATATATACTATTATTATTATTATATGATATATATTATTGTTTATTTTCCTTTTTGTTAAGATGGAAAGCACGAATTAACTTCATGATTTCAATTATGACAACAAACCAACTAATTAACGTGCGCATATTTAGTTACGTTATTAATTAACCTATGTGGTCTTTCATACAACAACCCAAAACAAATAATTATTATCTTAATGATAATAATAATAATAATAATAATAACTATTCGTCCATCTCAAATTATCTGTTGTATTTTTCTTTTACACGTCTTTAAAAAAAAAGATTTTGATCTTAAAATATAATCCTTCTTCATTGAATATATTGTTATTTTTGGAAACAATCTTCTCACTATGTGACATCTCGCAAATCACACAGAAAACGTAAATTGCACTAGGCAAGCCCCATAACAAGCTCATGACTGAATAGCAGACAGAGACTGGATTCGATTCCAAGACTCCCAGATGGGAGACCCACCTCTCAACCACTCAAACATGCCCTTGTGGGCGACTATTCATATGTTATCATCCTATAGTTGAAGTGTTTATGGTCTTCAAAACAATTACTAAGATATAAGGATAAAATAAGAAAACAATGATCATTTTTATCTTAAACTTCTAAAATAATATATATTTTGATATACCTATATTTTTCTAAAATCACAAAAAGTATTTTAAAAAGGAAAATATTGCAATTGTTTGGCTTAACTACTCCCTCTAGAAATTAATTAAGTGTCACCAGAAAGAAAATTCAGGCTTAAGTTTCAAATTAAGAAAAAAGATATGATTATTTCTAAATTGTCGAGCAACTACCAACAAGAAAGCCTGTGGGCTATGGTACTATTTTTTTTCTCTTTTTCTATATAGTTTCAAAATAATTATCTTTATACATTTAGAAACAAATTCTTTTTTATTTTATTCATAATAATACAGTTCATAATCATACAAATATCCAATATTTATCGTAAATTACAAGTTTTAGCGTTATTTTCAAAAACTTCACATCTAATTCAATAGTACCAAGTAAATATGGAATAAAGTACTTATATATATCTCAATTTATGTGACACATTTTTTTTTAGAGTCATAGACTTTCAAAAAAGAAATGACACATTCTTATATATAATAATAATTAAAATATTCATTCACCTTTAATGAGATAACTTATAACATACAAATATTGTATAACTTATGTTAAATCATATATTTTTAAAATCTTATGTTAAACTAATGGACGTCACATAAATATAAAATATTTTGTTAGACTAATGGACGTCACATAAATATAAAATATTTTGTTAGACTAATGGACGTCACATAAATATAAAATAGTTAACTAATGGACGTCACATAAATTAAGACAGAATCGAAAACAAAAAAAAGTAGATGAATGTCAAGTCAACCAAGTAGTAGTAAGACAAATAATGACCACTGGTAAATAAATGTAAATAATGATCATAAGTAAGAAAGTTTGCAGGTAGTCGTGCAAAATAATTTTATAGATATTATAAAGATCCAGCTATTATAAAAGTCATGATCAGATTAAAGTTTAAGTAACCCCCCTCCCCCCCAATTACCCCCACCCCCACCCCACCATGTCCTAAAAAGAAAAAGGGAATTGGAATGATGAGGTTGAGGTAATGATGGCAAGTGGGGTAACAGATAAAACAAAGAAGAAATAATAAGTAATGTAATACAAGTAGAAAAAGAATGGAATATTTAGGGTTTAGTGACATGACATGCAAAGGATGCTTGTCTTATTTTATTGGGAAAGTTATGCAAATATATCCATAGCTCAATTAATTTATCAAAATATACCTACTCACTATCTCCCCGTTCATCTTTACTTATCCACTATATTATTTTAGGATGAGAAAAAGGACAAATATACCTCCCAAACTATCGTAAATGATATGCAGATATCTTCCGTCATACTTTTGGGACATTGTTGCCCCTGTCGTTCAAAAACTAAAGCATATATTTCCTTCACTCTAACGGAAGATTAAATAGGGACACGTGGCACAATCTTATCCGTCGATCCGATATTTAATAAATGCTGGATCGATGAATAAGATTATGACATGTGTATGTCTGTTAGTATAAATGGTATATATGATCTAGTTTTTGGACGGCAGGGGCTCCAATGTCCCAAAAGTATAACGAAGGGTATCTGCATACCATTTACGATAGTTCGGGGGTATATTTGTCCTTTTTCCCTTTAGGATGTTCAACAATATTTATTCAGTTTATAAAACTAATGAATAATGTAATATGTTGTGTCTATTTTATCTTTGCTATTAAATACTATTCACTTTTCAATGTTTAGATGATTTATATTTAATAAGAATGATACGTGATATAGTTTGATTTGATATTAAAAAAGAGACTTTTGAAACTTGTGTTTTAGAATAAGTTATAGATGTTTGTGTGACTATAAATCATTTCTTTAAAAATAAAAAGAACGTTTTAAATTAAATTTACTGAATATAAAAGTGTATCATTTATTTTGAGACTGACTAAAAGTGAAAGTAAATCATATAAATTGAGACATATAAAACAATATATGTATAATATCAATGTATATATATCACATATAGGTATATTTACATACTCCCTCTGTTTCAAAAAGAGTGACCTGGTTTGACTTGGCACGGAGTTTTAGAAAATAAAAAAGACTTTTGAATCTTGTGGTCCTAAATTAAAGTTATGTCAAATGTATTAAATTGCCCTTCAATCTTGTGGCTTTAAACATGCCACGTGGAAAGCTGAAATTAAAATGTTACATAAAAATGAAAGAGGTCATTTTTTTTAAACAGACTAAAAAGGAAAGGAGGTCATTCTTTTTGAAACGGAGGGAGTAATAAACTAGATGACTGAATAGTTCAGACCTGTAATCCGAAGTGAAACCATAAGTTAAATGTTGTGAATTCAATTTTTAAGATTTTTAACATTATATTTATTATACTTTTAATATTCTGAGTTCTTATATATCTTTGTTACATAATTATTTGTGCAATTCATGTATCACTTGATACAAATAACTTCTGTTGTTTTCGTCGATTGTCCTATATTTGCTCTCGACCCATCCTGCAGCCAACTGATTTTATATATATATATATATGTTCTACGTCAAAAGTATTAAGTTCACATAAATTCGATACTGAAATGTTGGATCTACCCTTAGCACTTCCACTTTGTATAAATATATAATCAGGTGGTATATAATTTAATTATATATATGTATATATAAAAAACTAAATGCTAGAATTGTACTGTCTTCTCATTGTTCGAAATTTTCTTATGCATGTGTGCTTTGAAGAGCTAAAGCGTGCCTGCTAAATTCTCATAGATGACAGAGATAAAGAGTGGAAAAAATTTAAAAAATCTTAGTTGACCAATTTTAGAATAAGCTCAATTGGATTTAACAAAAGTCTTACCATGCCACATAACAAAATAGTGAAATTTCACCCAAAAGAGTGTGCATCTATGTGTAAAAATTTAATTGGACCAAAAAATTTAACAAATTAAGTGAAATATTTGTAATTTATGGTATAAATAAATAAATAAAAACTGAATTTTGAATCATGTAATCTTAAAACACGTTAATCTGAAATTTATAATTAAAGAATTGGAATACTACTAATTAAATATAAAAAGTATGGAATTCTTTGGAGACAAGCAAAAATGACAAGAAGTTACCTACACATTTAAATAGGGGGAATAGAAAAATTAGGATTTAAATTTCAAATAGAGGAAAAAATGATAATTATTCTCAATTACTTAATTTTTGAGTAGATAAAATTACTCCATATCGAGATAATAAAACTCTCATACTCTATAAAATAATGAAGATGGTCTAAATTGATTTGGACACTACAACAAAACAATAACACATTCAGTACGATTTTATAAATATTATCTGAATAAAATAAAATATACAAAATTTATTTTTATCTTTATAAAAAAGAGACTATAATTAATAGACCCTCGATTCAAAATCAATTCGGGTACTATGATAGTGGGAAGATTTCATTTTTTTCTGGACTTACTGTCCCACTGACATGCAAAGGGAACATTTTAATATGATTCAAAAAATGTAAATGGGAGCGTCCACACATTGTTGTATCAGAGAGAAAAAGTATATTATATTCTATCTTTTTCATGGACGTGAGAATTCAATGCAATGCAATGCAGTGTGTAGATCAAAGTGCATCACAAAAAGTGGAGAGGAAGTTATGGAAAGTTGGTTTCCTTTTTCTTTTAACTTTGGAATGATCAAATCATTCTTCATATTCTTATAGTAAGTATTTTATAATAATATATATATATATATAACCCCACTCTCCACTATCCACTATCCATTGTCTACTATGCCATAATTAGCTACGGTGTCAGATAAGGTCAAGGGGTTCATCTGAATTTTTCGACAGAAAAAATAATTATATTATTTATATAAATAGTAGATATTAAATACTGTTTGACTTTTTTGTATTTGCTTTTTTCATGTTTTGAGCATGATCTCTTAATAAAAATTCTGACTCTGCCACCGTGCAGATACATGACAAAGATAACCTACAAAAGCTAGTAATAAAAGGCTACTCTCCTTCTCTTTTAATTTATAGTTCTCAAGGCTCTTTCTTTCCTCAACTTATATATAAGAAAATTCTTATTTATGTCTAATAACAAAACAAGGTGGACAGAGTCCCTAGCTTTTTACTAAAGAGTAGTCTCTTTCACAAGATAATGAAAAGAAACTACAGCCAAGCATGTCTTGTGTGTTCTTTTAGTACACTGCATATATGTGTACTTATGGCTATGATATGAGAAGAAGTGAAGAATATTTAAAGGCAAAATAGATGGCCTGATCTTGAAATTGATGATTTTTATTTGGTGTATATATGAATTTTATAGTAGCCTTATTACTTTTTGAACTTGGCAATAATTTGATAATCTTGACTTTCAAAAATTTATATTGTTTTACATGATGATTAATGTTTTACTTGTTTATATATCACTTATAAGGAATAAGAATAAGAGCAAGTGATCAATCGGGACAAATCTTGTCAGGATGCAAATCGTCGTAATTGACACCCACATCACACCACCCCTCGTTTGGACGAACCAAACATTAACCTCTAACACATGCAATTTTTAAGTCAATAAACATAATTACGAAGCATAACACAATAATTAAAAATCTCTAACTAACTAAATAAAGAATATATAGCGAAAGTCTAAAATAATACATTTTTAGAATCTGAAAGTCATTGTATTAAAAATCTAGTTAAAATTGTCTAACAGAGTGTTACGTCCAGGGGCGGACCTACAGTGGTGCAAGTGGGTTTATATGAACCCACTTCGTTGAAAAATAACACCGTATATATATGTATATTTAATCAGTTTTTAAAATTTTATATGTATATATTAACTTTTGACCCAACTAACACAAGTGTGACCCTTGGCTGAGTGGTGACAAGGGTTCAATTTTCCCAGCCAACCCGAGTTCAAATCCCTATTGCCACATTTTAGTTTTATTTTTTATATCTTGAACCCACTTCGTGAAAATCCTGGGTCCGCCACTGATTACGTCGTTAAACTTACATTATAGATAATCTCTTTTAGTCCTGTTTTAACATGAAACCTTTAGAGTCTAGGGCATGTCTCCAAACTTCCGACCTATCATTAACTCCACTATGTGTCTCGTCAATTAATACAATGTCATCGGCAAATAACATATACCACATCCCCTCCCCTTTAATATGTCATGTCAATTTGTCCATCACTAAGCAAATATGAAATGGTTAGGGGTTGATTCCTGGTGCAACCCTATCACGATCACAAATGTTCTAAGCCACCTCCCCATATTCTAAGTCAGGCCTTGACTCTATTGTACATGTCCTTTATAATCCTAATATAAGCTACAAAGACACCTCTAGACTCAAAATATTTTCATTAATTATCGTAATTCCTTCTTCTAATCCTAGACACAAATTCAGTGACGTCATTTGATTTCTTATGCTCACTAATAAACTAACTAGTAAGAGTTGACTAAATCCCATATTTTCCCTAATTTCAGTGTAACTCAAGTTGAAAAGAAAAGAAAAAATTAAACCATAGTAATGCAAAAGTAAAAAATTCCAAATCAAATAAAGTGACAAAAGTTAAATGTGGCATCATTTTGAGGTTCCCACACCCATATATGAACTCCAAGTGTTGGTGGATGACAAACATGGAAATGGAATAATTGAAGATTATATTCTCACATACATAAATATAGCAAACACAGTGACTACGTGTGAAAGCAATGCAATTTTTCAAAGACAACCTATATATATTCACTTATTATTTGTTTTCACTTTATTTTGAGTCTTTGAAAAAGCTTTGAAGTAAATAAAAAGCTTTTACAAAGTTTTCTTTCTTTAGTTGCATGTTAATTTTATTATTTTATATTTAGTCTTGAATATTATTCAACTTTAATTGTTAGCTTGTCAACCAATATAATGTGTTGATTAATTATATCTACTTAATTTAAGTGTCACTTTTCATTTCTCCAAACTCAAATTATGTATATAAGTTTTTATTAAATTTTAAAATATTTTTTTTTTCATCATATGAAATTCGAAAATTACAAGTCATATACTTTTCATATAATTTTTTAATATTTAAATTTAAAATTTAAAATTAGCATATAGCATGCTAACGTTTTATCAGCAAGTTGGGTCAGTCTATATATAGTGTTTCACCATGTAGTTACGATCAAAATTAATATCAGTAAATGTACTATTTTGGTCCATAATTCTTCTCTTTATAGAGGTCAACGCATATATATATATAAACCAATTAAAATCTCAATAAAGAACAAATAAATAAGATGATTTTCTTTCATCTATTTGATTAAATTTTTAAAAAGAAGTTATTCTAACATGTACTTATGAAACAATTTAGGGGCTCAGGAAAGAATTGAATCAATTTTATAACTTTTAAGATATTTTAATTTATATCTACTAGTTTGGGGATATTTTAGACGAAAAATCAAATGAAGAACATTTTTTTTTTGTTTCTAATAATTTAAGAATTTTTAAAAGAAACTGAAATACATAAATTGAAAATTTGAAATTCTTTGATTATTTAGCTAGTGACAAATAATAGTAGTATATGATGAGTATGAGTAGATTACAAATTAAAGGGTCCACTTGTGTCATTTCGTTTCAATCACATGCATGGACTGACATTGCTACTCATTATACATCACATGCACATGCAAAATCTATGTCCCATGTCTTCACAAACCCCCACCCCACCCACCCCACCCACCCCACACTCCACCTCCACGGTAAGGCGAATTTTATTTTTTTATATCGAATTCATCTAAACCTAATATATAATATTTTTTAATATAATTTATAGATATATAGTATTATAAGTAAAAATATATATAGATTATAATAAATAATAAACATGCAATTATTCATAATATTAAAAATAATGAACTTGTTGAGTTGATATAAAATGAATTCTAAGTACTCCTTTGTGCCCTTAACGTAAAGAAAGAAGAGAAAGAACATAGTTCTTTGATCATTATATTTTATATATATCTTTTAAATTAGCAATTATTACAAAATTATTATATTTTATATAATTATTAAATATATAGATTTTATTTTTAAAAATTTAAAGTATTAATTCATGATTACAATTTAAAAAATTAATTGTTTGTCTCAAAATAAGTCGTATTTTAATAAAAATAAATTGCGTCTGAAAATAAATGTCAATCTTAAAATTTCAAGATAAAAATAGTTTGTTTTTCCAACTATATCTTATATTTTCTTAATAGTGTTTAATTTTCAAAAGTTATTTATTAACTAAAAGTAATTTAATAAATTCACATTTTGTTTTCTAAACTTTTAATAGATATCATTTTTATTAAAATAACATTTATTTTAAAAATAAATATATTACATAAATAGAAAAACTCCGAAAACAACTTTGGATCGCACTTCCAATATTAGAACGAAGAAGTCATGATGATGGTATAATGACGTTATCCTTTAAAATTTGATGGAGTGCAACTTTTTGGATGTAATATTTTAAAATGAATTTGCTTTCAAGTCAAGTCACATTTCAACTATCTCAAGCGGGGACTACAAAATGCTTTTTGCTTTTTGAGATTAAATTTTCTAATTTTGATCATGTGTTTAAATATATAATTTTTTTGAGTTTTTAAATAAATTTTATATATTTTAAAAATGATGTAATAATTAATTTTATATATCTTACATGACATAACAATTAAAATTAAATATTTAAAAGGTAGTACATAAAAAAGTTATAACTAAATAATAAATTATTTGATTCTCAAAAAATTCAAATATTGATAGATAAATTAAGACCGAGTTCATCCACTGACACGAATCGTAGTTAAATTTTTGACATGCAATTTTTAATTATTGGGAGAACTCAAATACTCTTTTTTGAATTCAGAAAATAACTCTCAATTTATTTTTGACTTTGGAAAGATATAAATCGAAATGTCGAGACAATAAAGAAGTGGTACTTTTTTTTTTGTACTCCAACTCGATAGCTCATTTCAGATAAGCGAGTGAATGGCTTAGAAGCCAGGAAAACAAATAACTAGGCTAGCCAATTCCACTTGCTCTCATGCAAAGTAAAACATAAACGTGGTCCATAATGGGATCCTTTTTTCTTCTTTTATAATAATTCAAAGTTCAAACACACAAGGATCGAAAGGGACAAAGAATCAGAAAATAAAAGCTTACTTGAGAAACTAATTAAGGGTGAAAAAAAAAAAGTTTCGAAGCTAAAAAAAAGTGGTACGAGTTTTAGTTATTGAGTGATTGTAAAAAAATTAAGATTAATGTAACCCTTAAATTTTAGTGAATTTTAAACAAATTTCATAGTGTTAAAGAGCTAATTACTTCCTATTCCTATTTTTTTTTCCAAATTACCCTTAAATTTGAAGGAATCCGGATACCTCTCAAAACGTCCCGACACATCGCATCCCAGTTTCGAATACATTCGTCAACGTCCTGATATATCACATCTTGATTTCGGATACATCACTCAACATCTCGATACATTGCATACGCCGCGATACATAAGTGATGTATCCGACCGATACATCAAGTAAAGTTATGTATCCGAGAATAGAAGTCAGTAGAGATTTTTGTAATTTTTCAAATGATAGAGAATTTTATAGAATATGGTAAAATAAGTTGTGTATTTAGGTAACTTTTCCTAAATTTTATTATTTATACAGTACCTTCATCATTCGCCGTCACCACCTCCTCATTCACCGTCACCGCCTACATCACCACCACCTCCTCCGCTACAACCATCATCTTCTTCATCAGCTCCTCCTCCACCTTACTTTTTTCCAGAAAATTTAACAAATGTCAAAGTTGTTGTAGAAACTGTGTTGAAGTTTCTGGCTGTAACAACTCATAATCCCAAGAACTCATAATACCTATAACGAGTCTTGGAAGCTATCTTAGGTATGTCCTCGAATCTGATCTTTAACTGATGGTACCCTGACCCCAAATTAATATTAGAGAATAATGAAACACCCAGAACTGATAAAAAAGATCACCTATCCAAGGTAATGTGTACTTATTTCGAATAGTGACCTTGTTCAACTGTTGGTAGTCTATGCATATCCTTGTACTATCATTCTTCTTCTTTACAAACAACACTGAAGCAACCCAATGTGATGCACTCGGACGAACAAACCTCTTATCTAAAAGCTCTTGAAGTTGAGCCTTGAGTTCTCTCAACTCAGGTGGAGCCATGCGGTGGGAGAGATAGATATTGGATGAGTACTTGACTCCAAATCTATGTGAAAATCAATACTTCTATTCGGGGGCATGCCTAGCAAATTCGTAAAACTTCAAGAAACTCTAAGACTATGGAAATTGACTTAATAGGAGGGGACTATATGCTAAGATTGCGGAAATGAGCTAAGTAGGATAAACAATTTGTTACGACCAGCCTTCTCACACAAATATAGAATGTGATCTTTACTGGGTTAGGCTTGTACACTACCCCCACTCTAGTTTATCTCTTCCTGAATTTTTTAGAGTTAATGTCTTAGAATTACTGTTCAAAACAACATGATAGAGGACAATCAAGTCATAGCAAAGATCACATCAAAGTCTATCATATCGAAAATGACAAAATCTACCCAAGTATACATGCTCATAAACTCATAAAACAAGAACGATACACGTGAGTTACTATTAAAGACTCTCTAACCGGGGTAGCAACATTAATCGAGGCATCAAACATATCACATTGCAAGTCAAGTACTAAAGTAAATCTAATAGATACATATGAATACATGAAATTCGGATCAAACAAAACAAAAGTCAACTGAACACAAACAAGAATAATATTTGTTATTACGATGTCCGATGCCTCGACATCTGGACTTCTTGGAAAGGCAACGATGAGCTCTATCATCACTTCGAGCAACCCTTCTACGTGGCTGCACCGCTCCCCTCCCAACGTTATGGGTTTCCACTTCCCTCATAACCTTCTAATTATTACCTCGCCTACCCTGCCGGTGTCTTCTGTCATTACCAACTCCACTTATTGGAACGACAACTCTAGTCTTAGACTTTACTAGTTTACCTATCGGGGGATGAGGGCATTCTTTCCTAGAATGACCTACCTTTGCCTCTAACAACTGGTTTCACCATCAGATCTGGTATTCAGACTTCACTGCGTCTGTATCAACTATCTGCGCACAGAAGAATGAAGAATGTTAGATACCAATTGAAATTAGGTGTAACACCTTAGATTTGAGAAGATTGAAAAAATACAGATTTCTAGGATCGGGTGTCAGAACCAACGGAAGTCACTGACGGACCGTGTGTTAGACCATGGACCGTAGGTGGGGTCCCATCATTGGGTTCTAGACTTAGAAATTTCTTATCCCACCCAAGTCCAACTATTACGATCCATGGTTGGACCTACAGACCGTAGGTGAGGGTTAGCAACTATTTAGAGAAAAATGGTTTTTGGGTCAACTTCAAATGGTCATATCTTTTAGCAAAAAATAAATTAGGTGGCCCATGATCTATAATATTAAAGATAATTGAATCCTCTTTCCAACGCCACCGAGTTTGCTATAATCAAAGTTTGGAGTAAAAGGTTATGATTGTTTTAGTGAAGCCTTGTCAAGCAGAGCAGCAAACCATGACCCAATTGACGGGCAGTGGTTCAAACGATGGCCCGTCAGTCCCCTCGTGAGTGGTACTTCATCAGCTTTAAGTCAGGGTCATTTTTGTCAAATTCCTATGCGTTGGGGCACTTAAGCTACGTCGTTTGATGCCTAAACTACGTCGTTTTACTCAGTCTAAGCCTAATAATCTAGTCAGACATACCCAAAACCCTCATTCTCCAAAAATCATCCAAGTTAGAATGAAAAGAAGAGAAAGAGGCGCCAGTTTCTTTTAAGAACAAGCAGAAGTGTTCTTCGAGGTTCAGCCCCAAAACCGAAAGGATTTCTCCATAGATTTCGTCACCAGGCATGTGGGATTTCACTAGTGGATTCCTTTCATCCACTATGTCCCTAGAATTCAATCAGTTCCTTGATTCCACATAACTTGTTTAGACCTAGGTGTAGTAAAATCTTGGGAATTGTGGTGATTTCGACTGCTATAGTATCCATAGTCTAAATAGCATGTTTTCTTGGAAACATTTCTTAATTTCTTGTATAAAACTCAGAACCCTAGTTTGTGTAAATTCTCTTAGTTCATTAATTATACTTACTAGGTCAGTTAAATAGAAAACCATGCTCCAGATTTCGAATGTCACATTCTCAGTATATAAATGTTACATTCTTAGTTAGCATGTAAGTATTTTGAGCTATTCAGTATTTAGTGCATTTTAGCTTCATATGTATTCAGCTGGGAGTAGACTTAGCACTGAGTTGGACTACGGTTCAGTGTACCCTCATAGTCCCAAAATTATGTGCCCGCGTAGGATTTTAAGTCCCCTATGTTGGGCATCAGATTTAGTGACCATGCCACAGTCATGCCTCTATACCCTTGGCAAGGTATATTGGGTCCTCTCAATGAGGCGTATACATCGGACTCCACGTTTAGCTCACGCGATTTATGTCGGTGCTTTCAGTATATATA
>JAJOOO010001741.1:0-30229 GCA_029582685.1 Solanum piurae
AATCTAGATATAAGGTACAAGTTCGGTATAATTCACTAATTTAATTTGGTTCAAATCCCATATATTTGGATAAAAGTTCACTGAACAAATATGTACCTGTAATAAGTTTAGTATTCGTACATTTTAAAATTTGAATCTGCTATTTTAATTAAGTTTTATAAGGGAATAATTAGTTCTGAATTTTTTTGCTGGGAAACAAAATGTTCAATAAGTTACTATTAATATTTAAAAATTCACAAAATTGATTGCTACGAGTTCTAAACTTCTAATGCAACTATAAATGAGATGTCCAAAAGAGTAAACGGTTATAAATGCTGCTTCTCTGTCGAAGTCACACTGCCACAGAATGAAATAAACATAATAGATTGTATTAAAGTTAGTTAAATAAAAAGTATCACAGCAAGTCTTAAATTTAAATGTAAAATTTAAAATTTTGAGAAAAATGTATAAAATGTAGTAGATTTATATCAACGGTAACTTTCAAAATAAAAGGTATTTATTTTAAGTAAATAATTTGAAACAAATTAAGTACTCCCTCCATTTCATTTTACTTGGTCCTATACAAAATTTGATGTTTTATTTTGTTAGTTCATTTTAGCAAAAAAGAGAATTTTATTACATTAAATTTTTCCATACTATACCCTCGGTATTTAAAATTATATAACATAGTAGTAGTTAGATTTGGAGCTTCACCAACAAGGGTTGTAGTGGAGTGGTAAGTACTCTTTTATCCTTAACCCCAAGAAGTCTTGGGTTCGAGCCCCCTTGGATACGGAGTCGTCTTTGTTAGGGAGCGCTTTATCCCCCAATGTGGGACTTTCCGGCGCGAATCTGAATTTAGTCGGGCTCCAATGTGGATACCAAACACCGGGTGGAAACCAAAAAAAAAAAGATTTAGAGCTTCATAACATTATTAATAAAATAAAATACACTTCTAGTTAATTTTTTCTTAAGAAATATATCAGGTCAACATGGACCAAGTAAAATAAAACAGAGAAAATATTTCAGATCGTTATTGTCATTTGAATATGATAGATAACAATGTTATAAAAGGCGGGGGCTCATAACATTATTAATAAAATAAAATACACTTCTAGTTAAAAAAAATTTAAGAAATATATCAGGTCAACAGGGATCAAGTAAAATAAAACAGAGGAAATATTTCAGATCATTATTGACATTTGAATATGATAGATTACAATGTTTTAAAAGGCGGAGGCGTGAGACGAGGCATTTTATACAATACATGGGGAGACGTAAGTTCTCAGACACGAGGCGTAAGTCTCATAGATTTACGGGGTGTAGTCTCATGTATATTCAATTTTATACCCAAAAAAAAAAGATCTAGAGCTTCATAACATTATTAATAAAATAAAATACACTTCGAGTTAAATTTTTCTTAAGAAATATATCAGGTCAACAGGGACCAAGTAAAATTAAACAAAGGAAATATTTCAAATCGTTATTGTCATTTGAATATGATAGATAACAATGTTTTAAAAGGAGGGCTCATAACATTATTAATAAAATAAAAATACACTTCTAGTTAAATTTTTCTAAGAAATATATCAGGTCAATAGGGACCAAGTAAAATAAATCAGAGGAAATATTTCAGATCATTATTGTCATTTGAATATGATAGATAACAATGTTTTAAAAGATGGGGGCGTGAGGCGAGGTGTTTTACGTAAGCCCTCAGACACGGAGCGTAAGTCCCATAGATCTACGGGGCGTAGTCTCATGTATATTCGATTTTATAGTTTTATTATTAATAAATAAGCAAAAGTAAGTTTTCAGTGATTTTACAAATAATCTTTTATAAATAGCCTATAATATATAGAATTTATATTGTGATTTTTATTTGAGATAAGTATTAATAATCAATAATGAAGAAAAAGGTATTATAATTATTATTTGAGAAATATTATTACACCAATGATAAAAAATATGATTTAAAGCGAAAAAATTCAATAAATAAAAAAAAACGCTCAAACGTACGTTTTTACACTCAGGACTTACGTTTTTATGCTCGCGACTTACGCCTTATGAATCTACGTCTTCAATTTACGGTACGAAGCATTTTTTATACGCCCCGCCTCGAGACTCGCCTTAGGACTCGCCCCAAAAACGTTTTTTTGAAAGCACCGATAGATAATATCTGCAAATGCACTTTGCCCTCTAACTGGAAGCAAATTGTTACTTCAAAATTTAACTAAAATGATTGGTTCTCGGCAAGGAATACTCTTTGGTACACTTAACTTGGGAGACATGACGATCAAAGGGTGTAATGATATATATTTGAATCGATCCTCTCTTTTTTTCATCCAAAAATTCGAGTTCGAACCAAGAAAATAAACACAATAACATAATTTCAGTGATTGTTTATCCTAAGATTATATTTCCTACATCTTAATTGTTGATTAATTTTGTTAGTAAGCCAGTTAGAGTTATGTGAGTAATAGTAATATAAGAATTATTTATGAGGGATTTTATGTATTATTTTATGCGGATAATAGTTATTCAAGGATTATACGTGTACAAATGTACTTTAGTTATGCAAAATTATACATGTATTAGTTGTGCAGATTCTTAAATTGTCAACCAAACATGAGATTAATTTTATACATAAATAACTTATTTCTTATCTATTTACCAAACGTCATACAAATTATATAAAAATTAATACATGAATAATTTTTTTCTTATTCAACTACCAAACGAGCTCTAATTGTGCACAACAAGAAAGAATAGTTTGGAAACAGAAATTTCAAGAGGTGGGAATTGAAGAGACGTGAAAGGGACAAGGTCTATCAGGTCTCAAGAATCTATCTATCTTGAGTGGAAATTAATTTAGAGGTGAAAGGGGTATGGTGTGAGACTTGGAGGGTCCCATAAAAAATATATGAGAATCCATTACAATCTTGAGATGAGTGTGGGGTAACAAAAATCATACCGCACGATTCAATTTGTTTATTTTTTTAATTTTTTTTTTATATTGAATAGATTTATTTTTTTGATATTGATTTATATGAAACGTTTAAGATCATAAAATTTAAAATATTTAATTATTTTTCTAATCAAATTTAATCTAAATAGATAAAATTTACTTTTTAAGGAAAAAAAGAAAACCAGAAGTGTAAGGGATCAAGTGACAGATGCATGCAAGAATAATAATCCATTGTATGTCTTTATGAGCACATTCATAAGTAGATGATTTTCTAGTGTGCGACAATTTTTCCCCATCATATCATTTCCAATTACCCTTTCGAACATATATATGGGTCCCACATTGCTGTGGACTTGGGTGGGACACCATCATTTGGTCAGCCAGTCTTGTGGTTGAACAACCTGGTCCAACTTTTTAACTTTTTTTTTTTTTGTCATGAAATTTTATGTGAACAAAATAAAATATTAGAGTATTGAACAAACGAATAAATAATAAAATAGTCACATAAGGAATTTAAAATTGATAATACTAATAAATTTAACTCATAAAATTATAATTTGCCTCATTTGCTTAGACTTCAGCAAATGGGCTAGGTATACATGTATACTCATGGCAAGCTTACAATTTGATCCAGATGATTAAAATTATTCATATGTATCTGATCTTTTATACTCGATATAACTATAAAGTCAATATATATTAAATATATAATAATTGTATAATAACGTATATTTTTTTTTTTTGGTAACTGAAGATTATTTTACATAACGATAGCTAACTAAACACGATATAGCAATCTAAAATAAAAAACTAAACAAGCCTTCAACAACAATTATAATTCCCAAAAAAGGCTATCCTATTACAAATATAAGCTATATTTTTAGCTATATCATAATCCACTACATGAACATACTTCGTATAGACTAAGCTAATATATAACGATTTATGCATCTTAAGACTTGCCTTTAGTCTTAGCAATGATCGAGTCTAAGACTCAGTCGGTTGGCTATCTAAGGTGGGGTGGTCAGAATGTTTTGATGAAATTTCTAAGTGAAGTGTTAATTGGGGTAAATAAGAGCAAATAACAACATTATATTTCTCCTTTAATGAAAAATAGCTTTCATAATATTAAACATCACTCATAATTTTTTAATTTTGTTTTTTGAAAATAACTTTCTTCGTACGAAACACACCCGTACGTGTAAGCTCCAGCAGGACCATTTTGTCAACATGCTTATTACTGCCAGAACTTGTTTAGTATTTTTTACATTTATTATTGGCTCAAGTACTTATATATATATATATATATACTTATGAGAAGAAATGATGAAAATGAAAGGAGTACATACTATGGACCTTTTAATTTAGGTTGAATTGGCCAATTAGAGATAACCATCTTTTTACAAGTAATTAAAACTATTGTTGCTTTTCCTACAATGTTGTGAATTGTTCGAATGATGGGTAATTTTGAATTGGATACGAAATAAATTAGTAGCTTCTTTTACAAATCCTAGCACATTGAAGTCCACGTGTATTGCTTCTCTTTTTATATGTAGGTTTTTTTACTCTCTTCAACCATAAGTTTCATTTTTCATCATCAAAAAGCTTGGGAAAAAAATTTAAAAAATTAAATGCCCTATATATTACTATTATTATTTGAATAATAATTGAAGGAAAGAGTCTTTTAGGTTGCCCATCCATATGCACGTTTACATGTGGCTTATGGACAATTGAGTAGTCTTTGAAGTTGAAGATGATGATCATAATTCATACCCCATTTTTGGTGTCTCCCAAATGACATTATTTTTGGATCCCCAAATTTGGAAAAATATTCTAAGGATTACTACATATATAATTGGACCGCTCTCCACAACAACAAAAAGGACACTTTTTTTTAAAATACTATAAAAAAAATGAGTACATAGGTAAAATGGGGATCGATCATTATTCCCTTTTCTTTTATTTTTAAAATTATTGTTTTTGAAGATACTTTATTTTATAACGTATGTTTCAACTTCAGAATGAGACTAGTAATCAACTTGACTAGGATTCTCTGGTAAATAACTTTAATCTATTAAATTAAGATAGTCATTAGTGTCCAATATAACGTCGGTTGATGACATTCTATAATCTATATGACTATATCAACTTAATTTTAATTTTTGGTGTCTTTGTTTCTCCTTTTCGTAAAAACAAAATGTTTAGTGAGGATTGATTAATGTTTAGCAGTGGCCCGTCGTTATATAATACTTCCTCGGTCCATTTTCACGTATTCACTGTCATACCCCGCAAGAAGCCAATATTAGAAATTTATGATTTTCTCACTGAAAAATATGTTCATAGATATATGATTGAATCAATAAGAAAAGAAAAATAAAAATGTTTCATACAAAAGTGTTAAATTAGGTCTTAGGCCTAACTCACACCCCAAAAGCTAGCTCAAAGAGAGGAGGATTGCCCAAAGCCTTATAAGGAGTTCACCCATCTCATTAACCACCAATGTGGAACTTTTTTCATTCTTTAACAAAAAGTATTAGGAAGTTACCCACTCAATCAGAATCAGTTTTCGATCATACATTTTTTTAGTGAACTAGTTTGATGGGTAATAAATAGAAAATGAAAATGATGAACAATATCAGATCAGAGTAATAAAGTCATGTGCTTCTTCTATTTCACCATGTATGGAATGATGCTTGTTGTACTCACTCCGGACTAGCTACCACATTGATCAATGTCATGGACACTACTTGTTATTTGTTGCAACGCAGATCCAATTGACTTGTTACGGAAGTCATAAATCTTGTTACGTTGACGTTTCTATCTTGCTATGTAATACAAATCTATGGTTAGGTTTGATGGTTTTTAAAACTTATGGATATAAATCATATTTCTTTGAAAAGTGAAATATTTTTCCCAAATATTATGGCCAAACACATAATAAAATTTCACTCAAATAATATTTATCAACAATATTTGGAATCTATGATCAAACGCTTGCTTCATATATATATATATATATAGTGTCCCCATGTAATGTAAGGTCCGGGAAGTATTCTGAACTTTTGGAAGTTTCTCATTATCTTAGCCTAAAATTTCAGAATGTTGTCTAATGTTTAATTTAATTTATTAGGTAGAATGGTTGACATGCAAACAAATATCAAACGAACCAGCGTTGTGTTGACTTGTAATAGAAGTACTCCATAATTTATTTATAATACGTGCCTTTCCAAGTAACCTAGCGGTCGAAGATCTAGAGTAATATTAATTTAGTGAATATATTTTTTTCTTACCCTCCCCCTAGGAGCTCCCACCCCTTTTGCTCCCTTGGTGACTCAAACTCACAACCTTCAGGTTGGAAGTGAGGGGTGCTTACCATCCGAGCAACTCCCTCTCATCGTTAATATAATTACTTAGTACTTGTATTAGTGAGATCTAACAAGTAGAGGTAGATGAATGATATGAGTTAAGGATACAATCAAGGGAAAATTGTATATAATAGCAAATTATTAATTCAAATTAAATGTTATAACCATAGTTTGATTTAATTGTACCCCATAGCAAACTGTTGCTATTTCGCCTCTCTCCTGGTGAATCTCGCTTGCCACTCTCGTTCTCGCTAGGCAGTCTCCCTCGCCTCTCTCGCTTTTATACAAACACTAATGTATAAAATGCGTTTGTGTTTGTATAAAGCGAGAGAAAATTGAATATATACATATATTTTCGTTCCTCTCTCTCCCCTCTCTCTGATCTCGCTCGCACTCTCACTCTCCTCCCTCACTTTATACAAACACAAATGTATACATTGCGTTTGTGTTTGTATAAAGCGGGAAAAAATTGTATATACAAATACAAATGCATATATTTTCGTCCTATACACTTATGATTATACAGATAAGATCTTCCCCTGCCCAGTTTTCTTTTGTCTTTCTCTCTTTCTCGCTTTATACAAACACATATTATATAATTGCCTTTTTTTGTATATGTATAGCGAAATATACATATTTATGTTTGCAATGAAGCGCAATTATGCAAACTATAGCTATAACATTTTTATGTTTGCTTATGTGAAAGTTGCTCATCAATCAAACTCAATAGATTTGACTTAAACTTTAGGAATATATTAAATACTACATAACCTATGCTTAACAAGGAAAACAATTTCTAAACTTAGGTCAGTTATATTCTAATTAGCAATTTTTTATTAAATGAAAAGTAAAGGTAAAATTTAAAGATCACTATAAAATAGGAATAATCGGTACCAAAACTTGAAAAAGGGGTCTTTTGTCCATAAGACAAAGCCCATATCAGTATTGATAGAGCGCAAAGCCCATTATATCCCACACGACTCTTCCACCTCAAAGAGAATTACAAAAATAACTTGTAGCATTCATTATAGGTTTATGATACAATTACTCAATTTAAAGGTAATTTATTTGAGAAAGACAACTTTTTGTTTAAATGATAGAGAAGTTACTTGGTTATTGTGATTCCACGTATAAAGTCACTCATGTTATACCTTCGGTAGATAATGTAGGCATAATTTATTTACCTTTTAAATTGAAACATTACAAAAATTAAAAATTATCCATTATTTTATTAAATTGATCCATTCCTTATATTCGATCCGGTAAAATTAAATGGGTGGAATATAGAGTGCAGGAATCAACCTCTTTTATTTTCTACAAAAATATTTGAAAGTAGCTACAAGCTTTATCACTAAATTGTTCGTAGCTAACATAATTTTTAAATAATTTATCTATCGCTAAGTATATCGATTACTATCTCACTATGTTGTACAATACCTATGGATTCCTTTTCCCCTCTCTCGACGTAGGGCTATTTTTGTGTCTTCTTCCTCCTTAGGTTGGGGCCATCTCTAGGTTCTAGCTATCTGCTTAAATGACTTATTCTTCAACAAGTGTATGTTTAAGGAATGAATACATATACGTAAAATAAAACCACGTTAATTTTGCATATTTTAAGAGCATAAATTAACTCTTTTTTTTGCTTATTAATCATACTAATATACGTGTCCGCGCGTTGCGTAGACTTTAATTTTTTTAAAAACTAACAAAATTTATTATTCACTTTGTAATGTATATTTTAAAAAATAATTATACAAATCAAGTAACTTATTTATTTGTGCATATTACAGTATCATTTTTATTAATACACAATTTAATATTATGTTTATAGTTATAATTAGCTACACTTGATATTATTATTTAATATTATTAAAGATAATTAATAATTAACTATTTGATATTTTAAAATTTTAAAAACGCTATCACCTATAGATGTTTTAAATAATTAATTTTAATTAAAAAATTTATCATATTTTAATCAGTTACAAATCCACTGTTATCCAAATTATTATTTTTATTTTTATTTTTATTTAACAATTTGCACTTTTATTTTTAAATTACATTCAAAATAGGAAATTTTAAAATTCAAATTGAAAAATAATTTTCGTGGAAACTAACAAATGTGCAATTCAAATTCATTGTTATTCAAATTATAATTTACCTTTTATTTTTAAATTGTATTTTAAAGTAGGAAATTTTTAAAATTCAAATAGTAAGGATGTTTCAATTCTGTTGAATAGGTAGTTTTTCTTTTTTAAATGTATTTCAGAAATAGATAATTGAGTTGCTTAAAATTTAAAATAAATTGCTTATCAGTTAATCAAAACCTATTCTTTAGCAACGCGAAAATGTGGATAGAATTTGCTGACATATGTTTTTTTTTAAAGTCATATTTCTTTTTACATTTAATTTTTAAATACTTAAATTTCAAGATTAATTGTGGCGCTGACACATATGCTATTTTTCCTCTCCTATTATATATAGATAGATATTTAGCTTAATTGAGGTTTTGAGTTAAATTAAAAGCATGTTTAGACCAACTAAGAGCATATGTGAATTCAATTATTAATGAAGGACATAATTTTGAATACTTTAAAGGCATATTTGGACCTTTCTCATTTTCCAAAAGTTTGGCTCAAATAAATAATTTCACTTCATCAACATGTACAAAAGAACATCACATAAATTAGTTACTCAAATGACTTTGATGTGACAAATAATTGAATGGTTTTATGTTATAAAATAATTCTTGAAATAACTTTTTGAGATAATTATTACGGACTGAATGATCGTATGAGAACGTAATCAAACCTTTTTCCTTGTGAAGTTGAATATTCAAACTAATGCTGAATTACACCGTCAATCACGTTGCAGAAGGCAAGGTGCATCGAATTTAATCGATGATGATAGATGGAATTATCTTTTTTTTTAACTATAGTCTAGTATGGAAATTTGCAATTTGACTAGATTCTGTGTTAGTGGAGGTAGAAAAAAACATAGGGACACACAAAAAGTCCATCACTTAATGGAGGCAAAAATCAACTGTAGAATTTCAGTCAACAATCAAATAATGCCAATTTGAAGTGGCATGTACTTAATTAGTACCAAATTTTTAACGTATATCTTTGACTCATGCATGTATTAATGAAACTAATTCCTTCACATTATCTTTGACACAAACTCAGTGGACTATTTAAAATGATAAGCTTGCTAAAATCGATGTGTTTCCAAAATATCAAAATAATTTATTTTTGATACTTATTAGTTTATACACAACAACGTAACATTAGTGTAATACGATGACAAGAAGTTAATTATTTATGTTAATCGTACAATCAAATTATACATACCATTTCATTAAAAAATGATGTTGGACATCCTTACTATATATAAAAATGCAAATTTTCAATAGACGTTTCTATCATATACCATTAAAAATATGGAATTTTTGAGAAAAAAACCCATCAAAAACGTTTTCGACAAATAAATTCTTGTCTGAATTTTTTAACTTTTTTGTTGTGTGATCTGATACTGTAGTGCCAAAGGCACATTAAATAAATTAGTGTCATTCTGACTATGTTGAAACAACTTATAAGCAGTAGGTGAAACTATTTAGAAATAATAATGCAAATTAAACATCAACTTTAAATAAGATTTAGTTAAAAACATTTCAAAATTTGTTTTTCACTATAAAAGAATTTGATTTATAGGTATTTTATGTAGTTTAATATATATAAAAACATATTATTATTCAAATAGAAATTAAAAACCTCATAGAGCTCAAATTCAGATTTATATCTACAAATTGAATTGTGACAATAGATCGACAAGGCCCTAAGTCAGTATTGTGATTACGAATTCAGCACAATCTAGTACTTAAGTTTAAACTCTGTATTTTTGTATTAAATTTTTTATTTAAAAGTATATAACTGTGATTCAAAATTTATAAACTAAAAATGAAAATTCTTAAGCCACCACCAAAAATTGTAGTGAAATAGTAAGTACTCACTCATCCTTAACCTAAAGATCTCGAATTTGTGTCCTCTTAGATATGAAATCACCTTTGCTAAGGAGCGTATGAATTTAAATTTATTCAGATTCCAATATAACTATCGAGCATCGCAAAAAAATATGGTGGGAGAAGTGGGGCGGGGGGGTTATAATGTTATAGGATAAAGTCGAAGAAAACGTGAGATGAAGCTTTTTAGAATGTGGTGTGTATGTGTTTATATGAAGATGGAAAAGTAAAGGCCCCAAAAGTAAATTGTCAGGGTAAAGAAGAATTCCCCACCCCACACATAACATAATAATAATAATAATATTGAATCGACATAAGCTTAGTCTAGTAGCATGCTTCCCAATAATTTTCAGCTTTGTAAACCATCAGTACTACTACTCCATTATTTTTTTCATGGATATATACTGACATAGAGAATCTTTTCTTTTTTCTCTGTCTCACCCTATCTTTTTTTTTTGTGGTCACCATGCCATAATAATTTCTAACATCAATTTAGACCTTTTAACCAATCAATTACAACAAATTAATCCATCATATTTGGGTTTATTCATCTATTAAAATGCCACATTGATGTTACCTATTTAGAGGGAATCTATAACTGTCTTTATTTTTATCCTTGAGATGTATCCAAAAAATAGTATATTCCCCTTTTCCCATTTTTTAAATAGAAATTATTATTCAAGGATTAGTTAAAAACATTTCAAAAATCTGTTTTTAACTATAAAAGAATTTGATTTATAGGTATTTAATGTAGTTTTTATATATTTAAAAAAATATACACCGCAAATAATTTTTTAAAATTTAATCATATGATATATGATGAACTACTTCTTCAATTATCATGGATATCTACCTCAGTTCATTTGATGTCAAATTGACATAGAAAAATAAGAATATTGCTATAGGAAAATCATTAACAAGAGCAAAAATGATAAAAGGAAATAAACAAGAAAATGGCATGGCAAACTTAATAAAATGATAATCATATTAAAACAACAAAGTCTCCCTCTCTTCTATACCCAAATATACCCCAACCATTTTCCCCTAAGCTACAAGGAGGAAAAATTTCTCAGAAAAAAAAACTCAAATGAAAAAAAGTTATCATTGTTGGTTAATTCCTCTTATATGAGGACTCCAACATTGTAACCCCCACCCAAAACCTAATACACATTCTGAAAAATACATCAAGAAATTAAAATTGCAATGTCATGCATCTATATACATACAAAATAAGATTAAAATTAACATTAAAACTAATTAACTCACTGGAACTAGAAAGCAGCTTCTTCTTCAACTCTGAATGTTGTATTCTTCATGATAAAGCTAACTTGATATTGTGATGGGATGAATAGGATCCGAGGTTCCTCTCAGCGCAAAATGAGAGACTTTTTCAACCTTTTGACTGTAAAAGTTAAGTAGGGCTGAAAATTTACTTGCAGCTGACATGATCACTCCGATCCAACTCCTCCCATCAATATGAAGTCATGTTGTTTCTTCTTCTTCTATAGTCTTGACAATATTTTAGTAGAAGGGAGAAAAAAGAAGTTATGTTGTTCGGATCCTTCAAAAATGCTGCTGGATATGTGTATATGATACGAGTACAATAACATTCTTGAAGGATCCGAGCAACATAGACGAAAAAGTACCTACCTAGCTAGAAAAGACACATGTTAATAAAAATGAGAGGGAGATCAAGAAAGAAAAAAAGACAAATTAAATGTACTTGTCCTAGATGAGAGAAGGGACTGAATTAGACCCCATATTTGAAGGATCAAGCCAAGCACCATTCCAAGAAAGTGAAGGATCAGATGAATTGATAATTTGTTCATGAATCTGATGATTTGATAGATCCATTTTCTCTTCTTTCAACATTGTGTTCCCATTTCCACCACCTTCATGAACATTATTAATATTATTGTTGTTGTTGTTCCCCCTTGACATTTGCAATTCCTCATAACTAGGAGTCAACAAGTTGTGAAAATTGTTACCATTAATATTGGACATGAACTTTTGTTGTTGAAGGCTTGAAGCTATAAGAGAAGCCATAGTTGATGTTGATGATGATGATCCAAACATATTAGGGTAGCTTGAAAGAAGTGAAGTAGTTGAAGTTGTAGAATTACTAGTACTCATGACATGAACATCTTGGATTTGCTTAATAGGATTGAACCCACCATGCCCATAATTATTATTCTCATGACCCATATTGACTACTCCTCCAGAAGAATTTGAAAACCCTAACCCCATACGACGATCCATTAATCCCGGGATACTGTCTGTTATAGAATACACTTGTCCCTCATCGACTCCTCCAGCATGACTCGAAACCCTAGAATTAAAAAGCCTTGCAAATGGAATGTTGAGATCAGACCTCTCACTAGTCAACCCATAAAATAAAGGGTTAAGATGATTTTGTGAATTTGTAGTAGATAGATGGTCAAGGACTCCATGAAGTTGATGATGGTGGCTAGGGTTTACAATATTTGGAGTTGAAGTAGTAATTATATCATGACTAGTAGTAGTAGTAGAAGAAGAATTAACTGATGGTCTCTTGATTCTCTTGTTCTTCCTACATCCACCTCCAACAGGTACATTCCTTAATGTTCCTCCTCTAGTCCAATACCTTTTACATGCCTTGCAAAAGTGTCTTGGTTGAGACAAACTATAATTGTTGTAGTAACAAAACTTCGTATTCGATGAATCGCAACGAGGACATTTAAGATGTGGTGGTGGTGGTTGTTGTGACGGATCTTGAATTGGTTTCTCCATATTATTACTAGTAGCATTAGTACCATTTGAATCCATCATCAAGTTATTTTTCTCATCTATCTGAAGAAGAGAGAAAATATCGTATTAACAATCGAAATATAACAATCGAAATATGATCGAAAGAAAAAAAGAAAAAGAAATTAAAGAGTGGATGTGTGATAAGTTTAGGGTAAAAATAATAACAAGACCAATGTAGAGATATTCTAAATCCAAATGCTACAAGACAAAGATGGGGTCATGGGGGGTGGGGGTGGCGTGGGAGGTATTTAGACTAATAATTGAGAAAGAGAAAGGAAAGAAACCTGTGGCCATATTTGATTAGTAGTGGAAGAAGAGATGAGTACCATCTTCTCACATTCTCCCACCATTTTACTTCTTTCACAAAAAAAAGGAATCGTTTTGAAACAAAGAATAAGCAGACAAAGTTAGCTAGGTGGCGACGTGAGTCTTCTTTCTTCACGGTTTGAGACAAATATAATACTTAGAGAAAACAAAAAATATTAAGTACTGTAGTAAGTAGGAGTATTAATTAAACAAACATTTTTTTTGTTTCTTTTAAATCATTCTTTTGTGCTAATTTTAAGGTCTTTAATAAACCTCTGTCCTCTATTACTTTAATATTTACTTTGAATGACCAAAGTTTTTGCCTATTGAAAAATTTATATTATAAAATATGATTATTTCATCGGAGTATCTCACTGAAAAAATATATGATAGAAAATAAACAAAGTATTAATGAAATGGTAGAATTTTTTTTAATTTTTTTCATATGAAACATTTACTAGTTATTTCTTTTCACATCGATTCAATCAAAATATCCGTAGAAATAATTAGTGAAAAAATTAGTTGAAATTCAAACATTTTTTTCTTTTGATCAAAATATTATGTCTTTTCAATTATATATTGTGATTTATAATATATTTTGTGTAGTTTACAATTACGTAAATTGTATTTCAAATATTAAACCTAAAGATTTCGTATCTAAATTCACAATTAAATGATGTCAGATAAATTGAGAGATTTAACTATCACGTTAATTGAGATAGAAAAAAAAGGATTAAAATATATGGAGAGACCACATTCTTAATGTAAGAAGAAGACAGAGAGATAAAGCAAGGAGCTATGGTAGATGAATCTCTCGAGGTTCAAGAAAGAAAGAAAATATTCTCTAGTACTACAACTAGTAGTTGAATAATCCAACATCGACATCACTAATTTTAATAACCAAACAAAAATTCTCTGTTTAAAATTTGATTGAACAGAGAGAGTCGTCATACTTAGATAGGAGGGAATCCCTAGAGTTCAATATCCAAGGCACAAACACGATACAGCAAATCCCACTCCACTACTTTAATTAAATTATTAAACTAGTGTGGAATTTTGTATAACTATAGCTTAATTAATTTAATTATGTGTGGGTAATAATGTTATACTATAAGATATACGCTTAATTAGTATGTAGATAATTAATTATATTGTGCAATCCTATATGGAAAATGTCACCTCATCTTATGATCTAGCTAGTGTAGGCTATTACTAGTATATTATATTACATGGTGGGTTGTCATCCAATATTGTGGCAGCATAATATCATTATTGAGCCTGTGCGTCCAATGCATCAATTACAGTACACTATGTACTTTTATTTTCCTTTAATGTTTTATTGCAAATTTGTTGACATCGTAATTTTGAGTGAGGGATTTTGAAAAATTCTTCAAAATGACAAGAATGTATTAAAAAATAATAATTTAACTTGTGAAAACTTAAATAATAAAAATATTCTAAGCCCTTGCCCATCACATAATTAATAAGCTTAACTCAACTCCAAAAATTAGCTCATGAGGGATAATTGTCCAAGTTCATATAAGGAGACTAAATTTTCATCATCTTTCAAATATGAAAATTTATAACACTTCTAGCACGCCCAGACCTCGTTAACTGAAGTATGGACACTATAATATGGGGCCCAACATCAATGAACAAAGTCTACTCTGATATCATGTAAAGATGGATTTTGAAACTCAATCCCCAAAACTACTTCATGATGAGAGAATTGTCCAAATTCATATAGACCAAATTTTGATCCATTTTCCTATGTGGAAATTCTTAACAGTCTTATACGTATGTTTCTCTCATGAGGAAAAATAAATTTTTTTAAATTGAAATTTATGTAATTAATATCGAGGGCAGATCTAGAAGTTTGATTACAGATTCATGCAAGTCCAATAACTTTTCTCAAACCTCATATGATTCCAAAAAAATCTACAAAACATCCACAAATAATTAATTATAAACTCAGTTATTTTTGTAATATTAATTTTAAATCATGGTAAGAATTCACAACCTTGAAATCCTTGTCGTCCTATAAATGGAGACTATGATCAAACTTAACGTAGCCAATATGTAGCGTCTGGCAAACTCAATCTAGATTCTAAGAATGGACAAAACAATTTCTGAAGTGTCCCCGCAAATGCACTAATTTTTGTTGGTGGGTTTGAATGCGATGTGTACATGCTTTTCTCCTTTATATCTTACTCGCTCCGTCCTTATATTTCTTTTAAGAAATCATAAATAAGAATAACATTTTTACGAATTTATCCCTTAAAATGTCTTTTTTGAAACCTTACAAATTTGTTTACACTTTCAAAAAAATATGTAAGGATAAAATGATTTTAAAAAAATTAATCCGATCTTGATTTTATAAATGAACAACTATTTATAATAACGTGATCATACAACTAATATGGAATTGGGAATAAATGATGTACTTAATGAATATGATGAAGAAAAAAGAAGGAAACTTTGGAGTGTTTGCAGAAACTTATACTAGATCTATATTAAAACAAGTACTACATATCCTAAGATAGTGAAAAATTCCAAGAAGAAAGTGACAAGAGGCTGCATGTGGATGTCCACATCTCATTCTCTTGAGTCTCTATTGCAATTTGTACCTCATTTTGAGTTTCAGGCCATCCATTATTCTTAAGTTTTACTTTTCTCTATTTTTAGGCCTTCAATAGTTCAATATTATTAATTCGACTACTTCAAATTCGTACCAAGTGGGTTCACCCAAGAGTTGTCTTTTTTTGTTGAGATTTTTCATCCTCAAGTCTCGAATTAAATCGCACCATAATCCTTAGTGATCCAAGAATTAGCATTTGGCTTTTAGAATTTTATGGGTCGTTTGGTGTGAAAGATAGCACTAAATAGTTTTAGGATTAAATTAGAGTGTCACTTAATTTGTTGTTTAATTGGCAAGTCCGAAATAATTTATTCCGAAATTAATAACTAGTACTGGGATAAGTTATCCCTCCCTTTGGGTGATATAGTAATAGCGGGATAACTTATCCGGGGATAAAATATGTAAATGACAAAGATATTCCTTTAAACCCTTTTTATACATCATTGTTCATATTCATGAAGGGTATTTTTGTAAACTAATAACTTGTTTTTAAAATCTATGCAATACATGTTATTTTGACTACAACAAATATAACACCCAATAAGAAATAAACTCAACATAACTTATATCATTATATCTACTCCCAACATATCTTATTCAATCATAACTAATTTCAGAATAACTTATCTCTTTATAACTAATCTCATTATAACTTATATTCAAATCAAACGACCCTTTAAGTCTTTCATATATTATAAAATTTGATGTTGTAATTTATGATTTAACATATTTAACCTTCTTGTTCCCTTAGACTATGAATAATCACAAATCAACAACTTATGACATGCTACATATTCAATTATTTAATGTCTTTGTGTTGAATTTTTGCAATTACTCCATATATCCGAGTGTAATATATAATATTGTTGTAAAAGTAAGTAGTCTGAATAACACATATTTAGGATATAAAAGAAATTAAAAAACACACAATTTATTCAATTATATGTTGCATATGCTTAACTTAATCTTACGAGGACCAAAACTAGAATCCAAATCAGAATATTTTTTTCCGCTCTTTTTCATGACTTCGAAGTAATGGTAAAGTTTGCATAAATAAATAGAGAAAGAAATAATTTAGGCATAATACATAAATGTACCCTTTAACTTGACCTTATTTTACGTTTATGTCCTTCAACTTTGGATATGCACAAATAGTCATTTAAATTTGTATAAAGTAGAACAAGTAAACACACGAGTCCTACATGGCATAATACATGTAGGACACCACGTAGGATAAAAAATGACATGTAAGATGCCATGTAGGACATGTGTGTCTATTTGTTCAACTTTATACAAGTTTAAGTGTCTACTTGTGCACACCCAAAGTTGAAGAGCATAAATGTGATTTGAAGCCAAGTTAAAGGACATATTTATGTATGCCAATAATTTAACAGTCAAAATTAAGTTGAGGATGAGAAACGTGTTAGCCGTCTGTCCAATAAGATGGAAGAAGAGCTCAATTAATTGATTACAAAAGTCTTAGTTGGAATGCTTCACTGGAAAGCATATTCTGATGCAAACTCCTCCACTTCCACTTCGTTTCTCTATCTTATCACATCACACATCTTTTTGTGTACTAGTACTATATTCCTTTCTACCATATTTCGAAAAATATATAGTAATACTTTATATTATCTCAAATTGTTGTGAAGTATTTTACGGACCATCATATACTTTTGCCTTGTTGTATATATAATCTTCATAATTAGTGTATAAACTGTGTATATTACAATCATATTAATAAATAAATTTGGCTAAACGGTAAAGATACTTTGGTAAGTTTCTCTATGTTTTTATCTAAAGTGGAATTTTGCTTGTTATAAGGAGCAGTGTGAATAGAACATAGATATTAGATTGGACTTCATTCTCGATATTTGCTTATGTATAAAACTGTTGATTAATATGGTTCATGAATCATCATATGGGTGTGTAATGTGTTTTGGTACTTTTTCACGTTCGGAATTTGTAAAACAAATTCATTAAAAATAAGAAAAATAACTTACCTAATGAAAGTAGAGAAAACAAGTTATACTAGTGGGAACATTGATTGTATCATCTTCATCCAAAATATATCATCCCGCACATACCTCATCTTCACTCAGCCTCCAACCCCCATAACCCTCGTCACCACTATCCCTCATTCCTACCTTCACACTCTTATCTCTTATAGTATTTATTTAAATTATATATAAATATTTTTAAAATAATTACTTTTAACTTATTTATCGAACTCAAAAAATATTTTCCTCGGTACCAAACACACCAAAATTTCCAATCTAATGTAAAACCATGTGGTGGCAGCTAAGCTAGCTACTAATAAGGATAATAAAAAGGAATAAGCAAATGGTTAAGGGGAACAAACAGATTTTGTAGTGTCCCAAGGGATTTTCTCATTCTCCAAACATCCCATCATTACGATTCTTCTATTGACTCACTATACATTTGAATCTTATTCTCATTTTAATTTTAAATATAATATAGATGGCTTTTTAGTTTTTACTACTTTTTACCCATCCACATCAAAAAGCAAAAGCAAATTATTTTTAAATCCAATTTTTTACCCTGATTCAAATTACTCAATATTTAATCTTCACTTGACAATGGACCACCATTTGCAATCTTTAATAAATCCAAGTTGTTTAATGTAATAATCTTTTTTTATTGGTAACAAGTAATGGGTTTGTCGTTGTTACGGTATATGTTTAAAATGAAAATTAGGAACTACTTTGACAGACATATATCAGGAAAACTTTTGAATATATTATTTATATGATCTAACACCTAAATTTTCCTTTGTAAGATACGTATATAAAAAAAATATGTGTATCAAAATCAATATAGAACATGCATATACATAAAAGTTGGAATATATATATATAATCATTTCATTAGAGTAGTTGAGAATGGATAATTATGTTAATGACCGAGGATTAATCACAAAACAATGTCCGGTCGTATAACAAATCAAAATGACCTAAATAAACGACAAAATAAGAGTATATTAGGAGCAAACATTAAAGGAAAAAATAATTAAAGAGTATAGCATCGGTCAAATCAACACTTTGGTACATAACATATCACTCTCTAATCACCAAAGGACAAGGGTGGGGTACTGGGTGGATCCTTCTCGTACTCATGAACATAATATCGTGTTTGAGCTCTGAATATGTAAAAAAAAAATTATTAAAAATTAAATAAATGTATGTCTTCGTATTTGATTTTTAGTTCAAAAATGCTCCTAAACTAATAAAAATTTCGCCAAATTGCTAATCACGATGGTATTTCATTTTGATTTCTATTAATTCACGAGGATTTTTAGACCAAAAACAAAACGAGTCACATTTTTTTACTTCTTTTGCTTTAAAAATATAATTAACTTTTTTAATATATGTATATCTAAATTAATTAGATCAACTAATGTCGAACAAATGTAAGTTAAATAATCATGAAAATCACAAGTGATTGGTTCACACTCAACCAACCCTTGGCCAATTAAGCTGCAAAAAAGGACAAGAGATTCCACAATAGTGAAAACCCAAGGTGCACGTTAAAGGGGAGTCTGGCCTTTGTAGGGTCAAAGTGTACTGATGGAGGAAGAAGAAGAAGACTCAAGAGTCAAGACTCAGCCACTAAGGAAACTGATTAAACAATATTTGAAAAATTGGGGGACCAAAAGCATCAAATCCAACCCAACTCTATGTATCCATCATATTGCACTCCAAACAATGTTCAGACAAAGATTTCTAACCAACTTGTTCTCTATGACTATTTTTATTATCCAAATAACGAAATCTGAATTTGAAGTTTATGAGCTATATATCAATTTCATGTTTATATTATATACTAAATTCTATCCCATTTATCACAATATTTAATTTTGACACATGGCACCATCCGAATGGCGCTATTAATCAAATAATTGTGATCAATGTGATTAGACAATAGTTTAAAGTGAGAGACGTTAACCTACCACATAGTGTTCTTTATAACAAAAAAAGTATGATTAACTAACAAATTAAAGCTTCTTCTTTTTTTTCCATTTCTTGGACGATAATACTGTGTCAATATAACTTTTTATCAATCAAAAGAGTAATCCTAGTTTAGGTTGCTTAACAAAGAAGTGAACATGTGCACGTACGCTTAATTTGGGGAACTTATAAGAATAATTCCTAAGCATTTGTCATTTATTCTTTTCCAGTTATAGATAATTAGTTAAAACTCATATGTTTGGTGTTAGTCTAAGTCACTGCTTTTCTTGTTCAACTTGCTTTTGTGATCTTGCTTGATTTTTCTCTCTTTGTCCTCGTTTTAGTTCACTAGATGAGTACGCTATATACGGATTTTTTTTTTATGTCTTAATGTTTATATCAAATCAAATAATTTAATTATAAGAGTCACGAATTAAACTAAAAGTGATAAGACAATCACTTAACTAACAAGTGATTAAATTTTTATATATATACTAGACACGTATCTTTCATTCAGTTGCTTGATGTAAATATTGAATATAACAACAATAACATAGTTAGCGAATATGATAGCGTATACGTAGATCTTATTATCAGATATGACTAAAAATATTCGTTTATATACATGGTCAATTTAATTTCTCACATTTGAGTTTCTTCAAGGGAAATGGTGTTAGGTAGAGCCCGGAGCCTAAAGGGCAAAAAACATTGTCAAAAATTCCAAAATGGCACATCACTTTTTTTTCTAACCAAAAGGGCAAATCGCTACTGACGCAGCAATTTTCCTCTGACAAAATGACGAAAAATCGCTGCCCTAGCAGCGATTTCGTCTAAAAAAATTTTATTATTATTATTAAATATTGCTGCTAGGACAGCGATTTTGTAAAAAGTTTTTTATTTTAATTAAAAATCGCTGCTTTTTTCTTTAAAAAAACTAAAACGGCATATCAAAAAAAAAATTAACCAAAAGGGCTTCTGACAAAACAAAAATAAAAATCGCTGTTATAGCAGCAATTTTGAATTTTGGTTAAGAATTTTAAAAAAAATAAATAAATTGAATTTAATATTCTTTTATTATTATTTATGATATATAATTCAATTTTCCTCATGGTTCAACAATTTTATTGAGTATATTATCGTCTTATTTATCATTTTTATATTACTAATAATTAATAATAGGCATGAAAATAATAGCACTAGGCATGAAAAACGCTGCCCCTGCAGCGATGTGTAAGGAAAAAAAAAATTCTGACTTAAAATCGCTGCCACAACAATTTTTTTATTAATTTTTTTACAAAATCACTGCCCTAGCAGCGATTTTTAATTAAAAAAAATAAAAAAAGTTTTTAGACGAAATCGCTGCTAGGGCAGCGATTTTTCGTCATTTTGTCAGAGGAAAATTGCTGCGTCAGTAGCGATTTTCCCCTTTTGGTTAGAAAAAAAAGTGATGTGCCCTTTTGGAATTTTTGACAATTTTTTTTGCCCTTTAGGCTCCGGACTCGTGTTAGGTATATATGCGTGCATGTTCAACAATTTGAAAAGTACACATAATTTAATATGAAGATGATTCCAAGGGAAAAGAATGTCGCCTGGAAACTGTCGTTGAAATTATGCCCTTTGGTGGATTTTATGCTAATATTGTTGGATATGAAATAATAGAAAGACAAAGCCCAAAAGAATAAAATATTTATATAAATATTTTTTTGCCATTGAGGTGCCATATTGACTTCATATGAGTTTCTCTTAAAATGTTTTTGTTTGAAACTAGTACAGTATATTTTAAGAGCCATGGAAAATACTAATATGAGAACTAGAAGGTGTAGCATCTCTTTTTTTTACCCTTCTCTTGGTGACTCGAAGTTAAATTCTTGGAGTCGGAGGTTGGAGGTATAAAAGGTGCTTACCACTTGAGTAATTATTCTTATCAGCGAATAATATTTTAATTCTCTTTTTATGAAGGTAACATTTTAAGCTTCTTTTTTACCGCAAAAAGAAGAAAAAAAAGACAAGACACCCACTATATATAGTTTTCGTAAATTTTTCACTAAAATATATATAACCACCATCTTATGTAGGAGTATCTATCTTTGATTATTTTTCTTTCAAGACGAGGAACGTAGTATCAAATAGTTATGAAATTTGGGAGGAGTTTTCTCCAAAGGTTTGGCATGGAGCTAGTCGTCTTCGTGAAAATAATACTAATACGTTAATTTACATCGGTAATTATTTCTAACAATGAAAAGGAAGTTCATTAAGGCTTGACAAGAACAAAATTATAGATTCTCCCACTTTTCACTTGATTTAATTTGCCCACTCAGCAAAGCATTCTTTATCAAAAACGATTTTATATTCAGAACTTGAATTTAAAATTTTCAATTAATAATAAAAAGTATTGACCACTCCACCTTAATAAAGATTTCATATTCAAGGCTCGAATTTAAAATCTGCGATTAATAATAAAAAGTACATATCACTCCACCTCATTTTTGATGGTCACTTTTTACTACTATTAATAATATTCCAAATCAAATCAATAACTTAAGAAAAATCTTTAGTACTGTATGATATATATATATATATAGTAATATATAATAATAATAGACTTAATATTATAGATATAGTATTAGATAGTGCGAGTGAGAATTGGGTCATTTTCAAATAAGCTGCCAACCGCTCTTATTGACTTCATTCAATTGTTTGTCGCCAAGTATATCATTTTCACAACGATTTATTTGCATTAATTGATTTTTATTCATTTCAGGCTTTAAAACATAGAGTAAATACTTTTTATATAATTATAAAGATATTAATTATTATTATTTTTAAATTTATTTTTATTTAAATAAGAGAATTTTTACATAGCCAAGAACGTATCATATTAAATAGGTGTTATTAATTAAGAATAATTTAATAAAAGTACTTTTTAATTTTTTCAAATGCAAGTATTTCTTAAGGGACGTGCACAAACTAAAAATATAATATAATATGTTGTGGTATAAGTAGGTGACATTAAGGGTTGATATTAGTAAGCAACAAAAAGGGTAGATTAGTCTTTTTTAGTAAAAGTTGATATAACTACTTTCTAGAAGGTAGTTACAGAACTGTAAAATACAGAGTTCCTCTCTTCTCTTCTCTTCTCTTCTAAATCTCTCATTCATGGTGTTGATTGAGCCTCTTTAATTACGAACATGGTATCAGAGCTTCATGTTTCAGTCTGATTAAGATTTGAAGTTGGTATTTATCAAAGGATCGATGAATATTGGTTGATTCATCGATTAATAGAGTTGTGTCAAAATTGGGTACATATCGTAGCTTGAGATAAGGTTGGAATCTGTATCTTCTAGTAACTGTTAGTTAATTGTTTCAGCGAGAAGAAGCTCAAGTAGATCATCAATGGCGCCTGGAAGTAGCTCAGCTGATTTACCTCAGAATGAATATGTACCTCTTGTTCCTCAAACTAGCAGTTCTGTGCAAGGTCAAGGTATTGACTACAATCATCCCATG
The DNA here is from genome assembly GCA_029582685.1 of Solanum piurae. Lineage (NCBI taxonomy): Eukaryota > Viridiplantae > Streptophyta > Magnoliopsida > Solanales > Solanaceae > Solanum > Solanum piurae. Next base: position 23,534 of record JAJOOO010001741.1, read on the forward strand.
TTTCTGAATCCTACTGATGTTAGTGGTATTAGTTTGATTTCGTTTCAACTGTGTGGTATTGAAATCTATATGTTATGGAGTAGATCTATTCGACTAACATTATTAAGAAGGAATAAGCTTGGGTTAATTGATGGAACTGTTAAGAAAGAGATATATAGTGTAGAATTGTGGGGACATTGGGAAAGAGTGAATACAATTGTGTTGTCCTGGTTACTAAACTTTGTATCTAAGGGGTTATTGAGTGGACTTGCTTTTGCCTCTAATGCATTTGATGTTTGGACTAATTTAAGAGAGAGGTTTGATCGAGTAGATGTCTCTAGAACCTATAGCTTGCACAAAAATATTGCATCTATGCAATAAGGTACTGCATCTGTCTCTGAGAATTACACAAGGCTCAAAACTCTATGGGATGAGTTTGAGATATTAGTACCAGCTTCCTGCTGTAACTGTGAGGTTTCAAAGGGATTTGTTACTCTTATGAACAAGCAGAAGGTTTATCAGTTCCTAATGGGACTAAATGAATCTTATCAGCAAGCTAGAAGTCAAATTCTCATGCTAGATCCATTACCAACAATCAATCATGTGTACTCTATGATAGTTGGGGATGAATGTCAAAAGGCTGTGGTGAATTGTACTACTAGCTTGAGAAAGACTTCTATTAGCTCAGATCCATCTGTGGCTATGTACTCAAAACCTTGTAGCAGTTCAGGTGTTAGTAATAGTTCAGATGTGAATCAGAAGTTTAAGAGGAATTCAATTCTAATATGTGATTTCTGCAAATGCAAAGGTCACAACAAAGAGTTTTGCTATAAAGTGGTAGGTTATCCTCCTGATTTTTAGTAAAAAAAAAAGGTGCAAGTGGGATCAATTTCCCCAATTGGCAATCACACCAATCATTATTCACCATCTCAGGCCAATTTTACATATGATCTTAACACCAACATTCCCCCACCAGGCTGGGGAATTCCACCTAATCCACAACAATATTCTTCTGAGGGGTCTAATGTCAATCTCAAAATCAGTAAAGCTGAGAAAGAGGCTCAACAGATGCTGCAGGGATGTACTTTTACAAAGGATCAATATGATCATATTTTGAAGATGGTTCAACAGAAGTCAGATGCACCTATTGTTTCTACTTGCAATACTGCTAGTACTACATGTAAGGACTCTTTTGTTGTTGATCACTGTCGAGTATGGATTATTCATACAGGTGCAACAAATCATATGGTCTTTAGCTTAGATATTATGGTAAAAGGTTCAGTGTCAAAGCTTACAGAATTGAAACCAGTGTATCTTCCAAATGGTACTACCACTCAAGTTTCTCATGTTGGTTCATGTGCCCTATCAGCCAGAAGTATCATCACTAATACATTACATGTTCCTGACTTCAAGCATAATCTATTATCAGTCAGTCAGATCACAAAGGAGTTAGGTTGTTCCGTCACCTTCTTTCCTAATTTTTGTGTTTTTCAGGAACTCTACAATGGGAAGGTGAAGGAAGTTGGTAAAGAATAGAGTGGTTTATACTTACTAAAGCTGCACTTAACCAATAAAAATGCTTCAAGTACCAGTAGTGAGAGGGAAGTTGCATTTGTTGTCAACAATACAAAACCAGTAGACATGGATTTATACTATCAAAGATTAAGACATGTATCTTCCGCAGTTCTTGCAAGAATGTTTTCTGTGAATCAACAAAATCTATGTACATTGTCTAAATGTTCTGTATGTCCTTATGCCAAACAAACAAGACTAGCATTTCCTATGAGTAATATTAAAACTGTAGCCTGCTTTGATTTGATATATGTTGATGTTTGGGGTCCCTATGTTGTACCTACAGTTGATGGTAGCAAATATTTTCTTACCATTGTTGATGACTTTTCTAGAATGACTTGATTATTCTTGCTCAAACATAAATCAGTTTTTTGTGTTTCTATTAAAGAGTTTCTTGTGTATGTTAAAGCTCAATTTAGAAATACAGTCAAAATAGTTAGATCTGACAATGGCACTGAGTTTGTGAACTCTGTGTATGTTAATATGTTCAAAGATATGGGTATTATACATCAAAGATCATGTCTTTATACTCCTCAGCAAAATGGTGTTGCTGAAAGGAAACATAGGCAGTTACTTGAGGTCACAAGAGCACTCAGGTTTCAGATTAGTATACCAGTGAGTTATTGGGGTCAGTGTGTGTTAGTTGTTGCTTATCTCATTAACAGATTACCTAGTAGTGTGCTTGGTTATGAGACACCTTATGAAATATTGTATGGCAGAAACCAGTATTAACTCATCTCAAAACCATTGGATGTTTGTGCTATGCTAAACAACTGACTGAACATGACAAACTACTGCCAAGATCCAGATTTGTTGTTCTTATGGGGTTTTCAGAAATTCAGAAAGGATATATACTACTTGATCTAAGTAAAAAAACTTTATTTATTAGTAAAACTATATTGTTTAGAGAGGATCAATTCCCTTTTGCTCAGGTGTCTAGTCTAATTCATGAGAGGGTGTTTCCAGACTCCATGCATGATTCTGCAGTTCTGCCTCCTAGCTTAGATCACATGATGTCTCCCTATGTTCCTCATACTAATTGTTCATCTGCTGATCAACAGAAAGAGTCTGAGTTGCCTTTAAGTCATACCATGCATGTTCCTGAGGTAGATACTATTGTTATAACATCAGATTCTGTTGATGAAAATTATAGACTGCCTGATGTTAGAAGATCTTCTAGGCATAAACAATCTTCATTATGGATGAAAGATTTTGTTTCATGTACTCTCCATGAACTTATTATCTACCCTATGTGCAACTATATAAGCTATGCTCATCTCTCATCTCCTTATCAAGCTTACATTGCTGCAACTTCTTTAATAAGGGAACCTGCTACCTACTCTGAGGCTGTTACAGATAAAAGGTGGATGGATGCTATGCAATCTAAAATTTAGGCCCTGGAAAGTAATAACACTTGGGTGATCACTGATCTACCACAAGGGAAGAGACCTATAGATTGCAGATGGATCTATAAAGTGAAATATAAATCCATAGGAGAAGTGGAAAGATTCAAAGCAATGCTGGTTGCTAAGGGGTATAGTCAGTAGGAAGGAATACACTACAAGGAAACATTTTCACCTGTTGTGAAGATGGTTACTATATATTAGAACCATTGTTTCTCTTCCTGCTTCAAGACATTGGCACATACATCTGGCACATTCATCAGATGTATGTGTTTAATGCCTTTCTACATGGTGAGCTAGATGATGAGATCTATATGCAGTTGCCACGGGATTTTGTCAGTCAAGAGAAGAATGTCTGTACGCTGACCAAATTCCTCTATGGTCTCAAACAAGCACCTAGACAGTGGAACCATAGGTTGACTGAAGCACTTCTCAAACTAAAGTTTCAGCAGAGTCAACATGATCATTCATTGCTATGTTAAATTAGGTCTTAGGCCTAACTCACACCCCAAAAACTAGCTCAAAGGGAGGAGGATTACCCAAGCCTGATAAGGAGTCTACTCATCTCATTAATCACCAATGTGAGACTTTTTATTTTTTTAACACCCCACCTCACGCCCAGTGCTTAGCATCTGGTGCGTGGGAAATTTTTGACCCACCTCACTCCCAGTGCTTAACATCTAGTGCGTGAGCATTTTTTATTTTTTTTGGTCCCCAACATCGGATGAGATGGGCCCTGCTCTGATACGCATTTGAAACAAAATCAAACTAATACCACTAATATCAGTAGGATTAAGAAATATGGGATGATTGTATTCAATACCTTGACCTTGCACAGAACTGCTAGTTTGAGAAACAAGAGGTGCAGATTCATTTGAGGTAAATCAGCTGAGCTACTTCCAGGCGTCATTGATGATCTACTTGAGCTTCTTCTCGCGGAAATAATTAACTAACAGTTACTAGAAGATACATATTACAACATTATCTCAAGCTACGATCTGTACCCAATTTTGACACAACTCTATGAATCGATGAATCAACCAATTAATTTTTTGATCCTTTGAAAAATACCAGCTTCAAATCTTAATCGGCTGACCAAATACCTCTATGGTCTCAATCAAGCACCTAGACAGTGGAACCATAAGTTGACTGAAGCACTTCTCAAACTAAAGATTCAGGAGAGTCAACATGATCATTCATTGTTTATTAACAAAGCAGAAGAGGGGGTCATTATAGTGCTTATGTATGTGGATGATATGTTGATCACTTGTAGCAGTCTAAAACTAATAGAAGATACAAAAGGAGCATTACAACAAGCTTTCAAGATGAAGGATTTAGGTGAATTAAAGTATTTCTTAAGAATTGAATTCACTAGATCAACTGCTGGTATATTGATGCACCAAAGAAAGTATGCTCTTGAACTGATATCTGAAGTTGGCATGACAACAACCAAACCTGCAGGTACACCTATTGACATCAATGTTAAACTGACATCAGAGTTGTATGATGAGCATGTAAAGAAGGAACAAACAGAGACAAAGGATCCACTTGTGGATCAAACAATGTATCAAAGACTAATTGGCAAGCTATTGTATCTAAATATGACCAGACCTGACATAACATTTAGTACACAAACTTTTAGTCAATTCCTACAGCAGCCAAAGAAGTCACATCTTGATGCTGCACTAAGAGTGATCAGATATATCAAGAGACAACATGGATAAGGTTTATTGTTATCCAGCAGTTCAGATGGTTTGGTGAGAGCCTTTTGTGATGTTGATTGGGCTTCTTATGTACTGACCAGAAAGTCTGTAACAGGATACATGGTGAAGGTTGGTCAGTCATTAGTTTCTTGGAAGATAAAGAAGCAAACGACAGTGTCAAAGAGTTCAGCTGAAGTTGAATATAGGAGTCTTGCCTCCACTGTTTCAGAATTAGTGTGGTTGCTTGGAATACCAAAAGAAGTAGGAACTGGAGTTCAACTACCAGTGCAGGTGTATAGTGACAACAAAGCAACCATTCAAATTGCTGCAAATCCAGTGTATCACGAAAGGACAAAGCACATTGAGATCGATTGTCATTTTATAAGGGAGAAACTACAACAAGGACTAATCACTGTGAGTTATATTTCTACAAGAGACCAGCCTGCAGATGTGTTGACAAAAAGATTATCTAGACTTTAACATGAACACCTACTATCCAAACTAGGAGTGTTAGACATATTTGCACCACCTAGTTTGAAGGAGAGTGTTGTGATATAAGTAGGTGACAATAAGGATTGATATTAGTAAGCAACATAAAGGGTAGATTAGTCGTTTTTAGTAAAAGTTGTTATAACTACTTTCTAGAAGTTAGTTACAGAACTGTATAAATAGCTACTTCCTCATCATGTACATTTAATACTTCATACAGAAAATACAGAGTTCCTCTCTTCTATCTCTCATTCATGATGTTGATTGACCTTCTTTAATTACAAACATAATATGAATAGAAGATAGTGGAGTAATACTATTTAACTTGATAAATTAGAGAAATAACATTAACTAAACAATAAGTAGGAAAAAGTATTGGGTTGTTTTAAGTATATTATACTAGCTTTATGTGTACTACGTACCATCAAAAGATCATAATATAGGGTAGGTTCGGTGAGAAGGAAAATATCTTTCATGGGAAATATCTTTTAAAAAAAATAAATGAATTTCTTATTTATTTTTTATGTTAATAGGTATAAAAAAATATTCTTTTATTATATTTAATTTAAATAAATGAAAAATGGGGCAGGAAGGTACAAGTGGTGGATTGGCGGGGATGAGGGCTAGGGGGTGATGATGAGGTGAGTTGGAGGGTTGGACATTTTCAATATAGAGTGAAATTTGTTTTGTCTTTCTATTAGGAAGTCATTTTCTTGATTTCGAAAGAATTTATTTTCCATGTGAAAGTATTTTTAAAAATACTTGACTGATAAAACATGTTAAAATTTAAAAATATTTTCTTGATGTCGAAGAGTAGCCCTATGAAAATGTCTTCAAACCATAACAACAATAGTATATAGCGTCGCGATTTTATTCTTCGATAGAAAATGACATTAACAAATTAGAATAAGTTAAAATTCTTCACTTGAAACAAAAGAGTGGAAATTTGATGGGATTTAGGAGGGAACAAGCAACTCAATTTAATTGGTAACTCAAGAATAATTGGAGGGGCCATAATTAGATTAGCGCGAAAATCTAGGTATTAGGTATAAGTTTTAGTTAAATAATCCCAACATATATAGAGTGGAAGTTGGACCGCAGTTTATATTCTTCCTCCATTCATTTTTATTTATCTATTATATTAAAAATAAATATTTATCCATTTTAACATATCAAAAGAAAGATAATATTTTTCTATATTTTACCATTAACATTACGTATTTATTTTTGGCCTAATCCATCGGTGGCCCCCTAAACTTGACACTAACTTTCACTTAGACACCTTAACTAGGCTTTGTTCATTTTAGACACCTCATGTGATGTCCCGCTGTGTCATTTTGACACTTTTTGCTGACATGACATAGTGAGTGTGATACACTCCTTACCAGCGTGTGAAGAGTTTATATTTAACCTATTTTTTTATTTTTTTTCATCTTCTTCCCCATTTAACCACCATTTTTCAAAACTTAAACTCCTTCCATGGAGAAATAGATCTAATAGTGCTACAACACCAAGACATTTCAAGCTTAAACAACTTTTCTTATTTTTTT
>JAJOOO010001743.1:0-22487 GCA_029582685.1 Solanum piurae
TAAAATGAAGCATGTATATATCTGAAATAACTAAATAATCTGACCTAGCATGCATAATTCATGACCTAACGAATATATACAACTAGGGTTATGAATATCATACGAGAAACTGAGCAATAACATGATAATCTGATATGGATCATTAAAGTAACTAATTCATGATACTCTACTAAAGTTTTAGAAACCCTAAGTCTAGATAATATTAAGGCAATCAAAAATCTGACTGAATTCTAGGGACCTAATGGACGAAAGGAACCCACTAGTGAAATCCCACATACCTGGTGATGAATTCCACGGAGAAATCTTTCAATTTCGGGGTTGAAATTGATGAAACCTTTTTGCGTTCTTGAACTAGGGTTCTTGACCTCTTTCTCCTTTCACGCTCTAATTTTTCTATGTTTTGATGATTGATCTAACTTAGGTAAGTTCTAGGCTAAAACTGACAAAAACCACATAGTTTAGGGGTTAAATGACGTAGTTTAGGGGTCCAACGAATAAGGAAAAGACCAAAAGACCCATGACTTAACTGCTTTTAGGGTCACTGACGGACGAGACCGATGGAGCATCGATCGACTAATGGTCCATGCTGGTCAACCATCAGGCGGGACTGGAGGCTGGGATTTGAGAGTCCGACCTACGACCTTGGACCACGAACCGTGGTCTAACCTACGGTCCCGGCGTAGGCTGACCTTTAGATGGAAAATTTTTGGGGATTCTGGGGGATACATCAGGTAACCATCCTCGAACCACCAGCACGGGTCTTGGGTCACCCTATGGTTCGTGGGTTGCACCTGCAGTTTCTGGAAAACTGTTGTTTTGTCTATTTTCGGATATGAGGTGTTACATTATCTCCTCTTTCGGAACATTCATCCTCGAATGAAAACTAAACTAGTTGAAATGGAGGGAGAGAGTTGTAACCCCTACCACTAAACACTGGAAACTAATTCGTGACTGAACTAGGTTCCAAGAACATACGAATATGCTGAAAATTAAAATTCGACTGAAGGAACATGATGCTAAGACTAAAACTGCGCATGAATGACTGAAAAACTAAAGAGGAACTATTAGCTCAAGCTGGAATGGAACCGGAAGGAAAGAGGTGAGGATACTTGGCCTTCATGGCTTCTTCTGCTTCCCAAGTAGCTCCCTCTATGGACTAACTCCTCCACAAAACCTTGACTGAAGCGACTTCTTTGTTTATCAACCTTCAAACCTGACGATCAAGAATCTGAATAGTTACCTCTTCATAGGTGAGGCTATCCTTCACAACCACACATTCCAAAGGTCTTACAGATGCTGGATCACCCACACACTTCTTTAACAACGAAATGTGAAAAACTGGATGCACTGCTGTTAATTCTACTGGCAGTTCTAACTCATAAGCCACTTTACCAAACCTTCTTAAGATCTTGTAAGGGCCTATACATATAGGACTGATCTTCCCTTTCTTGCCAAATCTCATCACTCCTTTTATAGACGACACTTTTAGGAAAACCTAATCATCAACTTGGAACTCTAGTTCCCTTCTCCTCACATCTGCATATGATTTTTGGCAACTCTGGGCCGTCTTAAGTCTATCACTAATGAGTAGCACTTTATCCATAACATCATGAACTTAATCTGGCCCTATCAAGGATGATTCACCTACTTCAAATCAACAAACTGGAGATCTACATCTACGCCCATACAATGCCTCATAAGGGGCCATCTGAATGCTGGAATGATAGCTATTATTGTAGGTGAACTCTATAAGAGGAAGGTGATCATCCAAACTACCCTTTAAATTGATCACGCAAGCTCTCAACATGTCCTCTAAGGTCTGAATGGTACGCTCTGCCTGCCCACTTGTCTGCGGATGAAATGTTGTACTAAGAATAACCTGAGTACCAAGACCCTTCTAAAATGACTTCCAAAAATGAGAGGAAAACTGAGGACCTTTATCTGAGATGATAGACAAAGGAACCCCATGCAACCTAACTATCTCATTAATGTAAAGCTTGGCATAGTCCTTCGTCAAATCTGTAGTCCTAACCGCCAAAAAGTGTGTAGACTTAGTAACTCTATCAACAATCACCAAAATGGAGTCATGCTGCCTGGGAGTACGAGGTAAACCTGTAATGAAGTCCACGTTGATCACGTCCCACTTCCAAGTAGGAATGTTGATCTCTTGAGTCATACCTCATGGTTTCTGATGTTCTACCTTCACTTGCTGGCAATTAGGGAACTTAGCCACAAAATCCGCTATATCCCTTTTTATACCATTTCACCAAAGGACTTCCCGCAGATCACGGTACATCTTAGTGGTACCTGGATGAATAGAATATCTGGAGTTATGGGCTTCTGCAAGAATCTGCTGTCTCAACTCACCCACCTTAGGGACATATAACCGAACCTGATAACGAAGCACACCATCTCCCCCTTAGGAGAAAACCTAAACTATCTGCTGATGGACTGCACCCTTTAGTTGAAGCAATATTGGATCACTGTCTTGATTTTTCTTAACCTCCACTGCTAGTGAAGATTTTAACCCATTCTGAACTGTTACACCACTACTATCTGATATGCTCATAAGGCGAACTCCTAAGCGAGCAAGCATGTGAACATCCTTTGCTAGTTCATTCCTTTATTCCTCTACATATGCCACACTACCCATCGATAGTCTGCTAAGAGCATCTGCTACTACATTGGCCTTACCAGGTTGGTAATGCACACTCATATCATAATCTTTGAGGAAATTAAGCTATCTTCTCTCGCAAAGACTCAACTCTTTTAGGGTGAACACATACTGAAGGCTCTTATGGTCTATGAACACATCTACGTGAACACCATACAAGTAATGTCTCCAAATCTTAAGTGCAAACACCACTGCTGCTAGCTCGAGGTCATGAGTCGGATAGTTCTTCTCATGCACCTTAAGCTGTCTAGAAGCATATGCTATAACCTTACCTCGCTGCATCAACACACAACCTAGGCCGACTCTGGATGCATCACAGTAGATAACATAACCGTCTGAACCCTCTGGTAGAGTCAAAACAGGAGTTGTAGTCAACCTAATTTTTAGTTCTACAAAGCTTTTCTCACAATCATCTGACCACTGAAACTTGACCTTTTTCTGAGTCAATTAACTCAATGGAGAGGCTATGGATGAAAATCCTCCACGAACCTTCTGTAATAACCCACTAGACCCAAGAAGCTTCTGATATCTGTAGGGGAGGTAGGTCTGGGCCATTGTTTCATTGCTTCTATTTTATGAGAATCCACTCAAATCTCTTCGCTAGACACAATATGACCAAGGAAAGCAAGTGACTACAACCAAAACTCACATTTGTTGAACTTAGCGAATAACTGGCGATCTTTGAGAGTTTGCAGAACAATCCTCAAATGATTTGCATGTTCTTCCTCATTCCTAGAGTAAATGAGGATATCATCAATGAATACGATAACGAACAAGTCCAAATACTTCTTGAACACTCTGTTCATTAAATCCATGAAAGCTGAAGGAGCATTGGTATGTTCAAATGACATAACTACAAATTCATAATGACCATACTAAGTTCCTAAAGGTTGTTTTCAGAATGTCACTTCTTCTGACTCTGAGCTGATGATAACCGGATCTGAGGTCTATCATTTAGAAATGACTAGCACCCTAAAGTTGGTCAAACAAGTCATCAATCTTAGGGATGGGATACTTATTCTTGATTGTGACTTTGTTCAACTGCCTATAGTCAATGCACATTCTGAGAGATCCATCTTTCCTCTTTACAAACAACACTGGTGCACCCCATGGGGAAATAGTGGGTGTGATGAAGCCCTTATCTAGAAGGTCTTTCAACTGCTCTAGCAATTCCTTAAGCTCAACTGGAGCCATTATGTAAGGAGGAATAGAAATAGGCTGGGTATCTGGGAGGAGATCAATTCCAAAGTCGATTTCCCTCTTGGGAGGCACTACGAGAAGATCTTCTAGAGACACTTCTGGGAACTCATTGACTAATGGAACTGACTCAACAGTTGGGGTTTCGAAGCTTGAATCCTTAACCCAAACTAGATGATAGAGATAACCCTTAGAAATCATCTTTCTAGCCTTAAGGTAAGAAATGAATGACCCATGCACTAAGATACTACCCTTCCATTATAAAATTGGTTCGTCTGGAAACTCAAATACGAACAATCCTAGTTCTACAATTGACTGAGGCATAACAAGAATGTAACCAATCTATGCCTAGAATGACATCAAAGTCTACCATTTCTAACTCTACAAGATCTGCTGAGGTGACTTTCTGGGAGATTGTGATGGGGTAAATTCTGTATACCCATCTAGCTGTGACTGGGTCACCGACTAGAGTAGAGACTGAGAAGGATTCTGAGATAGTTTCTTGACTAACATCGAATCTGACCGTTATATAAGGAGTTACAACGGAAAGAGTAGCCCCTAGATCTAACAATGCATAAACATCAAGGTCAAATACTCCTAACGTACCAGTGACTACATTAGGAGAGTCTTCCTGATCCTGGTGAGCCTGGAGAGCATACAACCTGTTTTGGTGCTGACTGCCACCTGTACTAGATGAGTTACCCTGCTGAGTCGGGAGACCTGCTGGTGTTACTAAAGTTGTAAACTGAGTTCTACCATTGTTTTCTCCTTGACCCTGTTTAGAAGGATAATTCTTCAACCTGTGACCAGAGTGACCACACCCAAAGCATCCTTCCTTTCCTGCAAGACACTCGCCCAGATGGTTCTTACTACACTTCAGACAAGTTGGGTAAGTTCTGGTGCCTGAAATACTACCTTGAGTCTTAGAACCTGATGCCCTACCTTTCTGATCAGTACAAAACTTGGAGGATGGAATACTAGCTGATGAAGGTGCTGGAGTTGAAGACTTCTGCAGAAATTGTGAGCGATTCCCGCCACCCGATTTCTGTTGAGAATAGTCATAGTTGCCTTTGCTAGTCTTCTTATTCTCCTTGGCCTGTTCCCTAAGCTTATCACCCTCAACCTACTGAGCATGAGTCATGAGCCTAGACATGTTCATATCTTCAAGTAACATCGCATTCCTACACTATGTTTTCACTAGATCGGATACCCCATACATGAACTTGTTCATTTGAGCCCTGGAGTCAGTAACCATATGATGAGCATACCTGGAGAGTTGGGTGAACTTGAGTCCATACCTTTGAACCGTCATAGAACCCTGCCTCAAATTCATAAACTCCTAAGCTTTTGCCTCTCTCAACTCTCTTGGGAAAAACCTATCCAGAAAGGTCTCACTAAAGCATTCCCAAGTGATAGGAGTTGCATCTAAACCCCTGTTCTCCTTCCACTGAGTATACCAGATATGAGCTACATCCTTAATCTGGTAAGATGCCAACTCAATCCGTTCATTCCCAGTTACCTGCATTACTCCAAAGATCTTCTTGACCTCATATATGAAGTTTTAGGGATCCTCACCACTCTGCGATCCTAAGAACTCTGGCGGATTCATCCTAACAAAATCCCAAACTCTGGTTGGTCACACTCTGAGCCAACAACTGGATAACATTCCAAAATTTAGCATTCGAAACTTCTTGATCTAGGACTTGAGGAGCTGCATTTGCATTCCTGGCATTCACATTCATTGTGTAAGCTCTACGAGGAGTCATGATTTGAAAGCGCATAACGAAGGATTAGCACGAGGAATTAGATCACACCTTATGCACGATAAGAGTAACAAAGAAATTGAAGTTTTCCTAGAACACTTTGCAGCCTTCTTCTCATTAGATGTGGTGCACTTCACACCCATGAAAAAGACTCTACTTAATGCAGCTTTTCAGACATCCTAGGACTCTTAAACCTAGTGCTCTGATACCAAGTTTGTCATGCCCCGAGGCTACCCCTTCGACGCGGACACGGGACCTAAGATTACGAATGACCCCTAGATAACCCTGCTGGCATAATCATAAAAATACTAAAGTTAAACAGAAGCAATAAATACTGCGCGGAAGCTAAATCATAAAAGTAATCTGAAATGATGAGGAATACCAATTAACTAAATCTGAATATATGAAGATTGTGAGTTTGAATACAAATGAAAAGTAAAACTCTAACACTACAGCTGAATCTAACTATGTCTGAAATAAGCCTCTAAACTGACTAGAAGTGTTGGGACATGCCCACAGCTAAATCTAGCAAAACTGAAACTAAAGCTATATGCAAGAAAGATAATCATGTCACTAGTCCTCGAAGAATGAGGACTCACCAAAAATACTGCAGAACTGAAGATCAGGAACCGATCTATGTGTGATCTGACTGCTGAGGACCTAAACCTACATCACGAGAAGATATAGCGCAAAGTATGCGTCAGTACCTGAAAGGTACTGAACATGCAGGATAGAATAAAGCTAAACAATAACATGACTGAACAAGCAATAAAGAAATGATGTAATCTGAACATGATTGGGACACTAAAAGTACTGAACATGACTAAACTGAATGCAATGACCAAGTTTATAACATGCTAAGACTGAATACTAAACTATACTGATAACATGGTCAATGCAATAGAATCTTAATGAACTGTAAGGGAGCTACTAATAACCGACATAAAACCACATGAGCTAAATGTGGAGTCTGATGTATACGCCCCATCGAGAGGACCCAATATACCCTGCCAAAGGTATAGAGGCATGCTGGCACGATCACGAAAATGATGCCCACATAGGGGACTTACAACTTATGGGGCACGTAGTTTTGGGACTTGAGGGCAACTGACCCTAGTCCCCTTAGTATTAAGCTTCTCCTAATTGATTAGGTGATTAACATTTTATGACTAAAGTTATGTCATACTGGATAGCTCAAATACTGACATGCAAACTCTGAGAATGTAACAATTATGACTGATAATATATCAGTCGTAAAATGAAGCATGTATATATCTGAAATAACTAAATAATCTGACCTAGCATGCATAATTCATGACCTAACGAATATATACAACTAGGGTTATGAATATCATACGAGAAACTGAGCAATAACATGATAATTTGATATGGATCATTAAAGTAACTAATTCATGATACTCTACAGAAGTTCTAGAAATCCGAAGTCTAGATAATATTAAGGGAATCAAGAATCTCACTGAATTCTGGTGACCTAATGGGCTAAAGGAATCCACTAGTGAAATCCCACATACCTGGTGATGAATTCCTCGGAGAAATCTTTCGATTTTGGGGTTGAAACTGATGAAACCTTGTTACATTCTTAAACAAGGGTTCTTGACCTCTTTCTCCTCTCACGCTCTAATTATTCTAAGTTTTGATGAATGATCTGAATGAGGTAAGTTCTAGTTATGTTTCTAGGCTAAAACTGACCAAAACCACATAGTTTAGGGGTTAAACGACGTAGTTCAGGGGTCCAACACATAAGGAAAAGACCAAAAGTCCCCTGACTTAACTGCTGTTGGGGTCACCGATTGACGGGACCGACGGACCATCGATCAACTGTTGGTCCGTGTAGGTCATCCGTCAGTCACGATTAGAGTCTGGGATTTGAGGGTCCGACCTATGGCCGTGGACCACGGACCGTGGTCTGACCTACGGTCCGTAGATTTCGGAGTAGGTTGACCCTTAGACGAAATATTTTGGGGCTTCTGGGGGAGGCTGCAGGTAACCATCCACGGAACACCAGCACGGGTCGTGGGTCACCCTACGGTCTGTGGGTGGCAACAGTGGGTTGCACCTGTAATTTATGGAAAACTGATGTTTTGTCTGTTTTCGGATACGGGGTGTTACATCTATAATAAAGTGTTTTTCTGTTGTTATCAAAAAAAAAATTGCATAATTTCTTTTGGGTGTGATGTTTCTGGTTCCAAAAATATGGGGATTGGAAGTTCTAGCCCTATAATCACTTCAGAACTTTTATTGGGAAGTTCAAACTATTTATCTTGGCCTTCCTCGGTTTAGTTGCAGTACAAGGGTCAAGGTGTCCAAGATCACTTAACGAATAAGACTGTAGTAGATATACAAGCAAAGACTAGTGAGGAAGATGCAAAAGTCAAAGCACAATGGGAGAAAATGGATGCTCCATTCTGTAGTCTCCTATGGCGTTCTATTGATTCCAAATTGATGCCCTTGTGTCGCTCTTTTGAGACGTGTTATACAGTTTGGGAAAAATCTCGTGCTTTATACACTAATGACATATTTTAATTCTATGATGTGATATCTCGGCTGACCAAATTAAAGAAAAAAGAATCCAATATGTCTACTTACTTGGGATAGGTACTAGCATTCATAGAGGAATTTGACACGTTGATGCCAGTCACTGTGAATGTGGAAAAACAACAAGAACACAGACAAACATTGTTTCTAGTTCTTACTCTTGCTGGACTTCCTCCTGACCGTGATTCTGTGCGTGATTAGATTTTAGCTAGCCCTAAAGTTCCTACAATTGATGAATTATTCTCTCGTCTACTTTGTCTTGCTGCACCTCCCAGTCACAAACTAGTTTCATCACCCACTGTTGACTCCTCTATTCTCGCATCTCAAACCATAGAAAAACGTACATATCAATCTATGGAGAATCGGCGAGGGGGAGGGCATTTTGGGAAACCTCGATCCAAGTGTAGTCATTGCCATAAATTTGGACACACTCATGACATATGTTATATTTTGCATGGTCCACCACCCAGTTATGATCCTATTGTTCTAAAGGAATATAATGAGTTCCTTCGAAATCGCGCAAGTAAACAAACATCTCCACCAGTAGCATATAGTGCTCAACCTAATAAACTACCCAATAATGCTCATATTGCTCAGACATAATATGATGAGTTCCTCCGGTATCGTGCAAATAAACAAATGTCTCCACAAGTAGTTTCGGTTGAACAACCTGATGTTTCTGTTACGGGTAATTCTTTTGCTTGTGTGTCACAATCTAGTAATCTTGGATCATGGGTCATGGACTCAGGGGCTTCTGATTATATCTCTGGTAATAAATCACTTTTATCTAATATTGTTTATTCACAATATCTTCCAGCTATTACTTTAGCCAATGAGATCCAAAAAAAACCAAAAGGGGTTGGGAAAGCCAAGCCCCTATCTTCTGTCACCCTAGACTTTGTTCTTTATGTCCCTGGTTCTCGTTTTAATCTTGCATCTGTTAGTCGTTTGACGAAAGCCCTACATTGTAGCATAACTTTTTTTGATGATGTTTTTCACATGCAGGACCACAGTACGGGACAAATGATTGGAATAGGACATGAATCACAAGGCCTTTACTATCTTACCTCTTCAAATTCCTTAACAACATGCTCCGTTACAGATTCCCCAAATCTAATTCACAAACGTTTGGGACATCTGAGTCTATCTAAACTGCAAAAGATGGTGCCTAGTTTGTCTAGTTTATCCATATTAGATTGTGGGTCGTATCAACTTGGGAAACACACTCGTGCTACATTTTCTCGTAGTACTGAGGGTCGTTCAAAGTCTATTTTTTGATTAGTTCAGTCTGATATTTGGGGTCCTAGTAGAGTCAGTTCCACCTTAGGGTTTCGTTATTTTGTTAGTTTCATTGATGATTATTCAAGATGTACTTAGGTTTTCTTAATGAAAGATCATTCTTAGTTACTTTCTATATTCAAAAGTTTCTTTGTTGAAATACAAAATCAATTTGCTGTTTCTATTCGTACTTTTTGTAGTGATAATGCCGTAGAATACTTATCTTCCTAATTTCAGGAGTTTTTGCCTCACCAAGGCATTATTCGCCAGACTACTTGTCCATACACCCCTCAACTGAATGGTGTAGCAGAAAGGAAAAATAGGCATCTTATTGAGACCGCTTGTACTCTTCTTCTTGAATCCCATGTTCCGCTGCATTTTTGGGGAGATGCAGTTCTTACGTCTTGTTATTTAATAAATAGAATGCCCTCATCTTCTATTCAGAATCAGGTTCCACATTCCATATTGTTTCCTTAGTCACATATCTATTCAATCCCTCTCGTATCTTTGGGAGCACATGCTTTGTTCATAACTTAGCCCCAGGGAAAGATAAATTAGCCCCCCGTGCCCTCAAATGTGTATTTCTTGGTTACTCTCGAGTTCAAAAAGGGTATTGTTGTTATTAACATGATCTTCATCTATACTTTATGTCCATTGATGTTACATTCTTTGAGTCTCAGCCTTACTATACATCTTTTGATCATCTTGATGTATCTATGGTCTTACCCATACCTCAGGTTTTACATGTACCAACTTTTGAAGAATCTACGATTACTTCTACATCTCCAGTTGTAGTGCCATCACTCCTAACTTATCATCGCCGTTTGTGTCCAGCCCTAGTCCCAAATGATTCATGTCATGTTCTGGACCCTGCTCCTACTACGGACTTGCCTTCTCCTAGCCAACCGCTTGCACTTAAAAAAGGTATATGATCCACTCGAAATACTAACCCACATTATACCTTCTTGAGTTATCATCATCTATCATCACCCCATTATGCTTTTGTATCGTCTTTGTCCTCTATTTCCATTTCTAAGACTACAGGTGAAGCACTTTCTTATTCTGGATGGAGGCAGGCTATGGTTGATGAGATGTCTGCTTTGCATAAGAGTGGTACTTGGGAGCTTGTCTCTCTTCCTACAGGTTAATCTACTATTGGTTGTCGTTGGGTTTATGCAGTCAAAATTGGTCCACTTAAGGCTCACCTTGTTGCCAAAGGGTATACTCAGATATTTTGTCTTGATTATAGTGACTTTTTTTGTCTTGATTATAGTGACACTTTCGCTCCTGTGGCTAAAATAGAATATGTCCGCCTTTTTCTATCTATAGTTGTCGTTCGTCATTGGCCTCTTCATCAGTTGGAAATTAAGAATGCTTTTCTGCATGGTGATCTTGAGGAAGAAGTCTATATGGAGCAACCACCTGGTTTTGTTGCTCGGGGGGAGTCTAGTAGTCTTGTATGTCGATTGCGTAGGTCACTCTATGGTCTAAAACAGTCTCCTCAAGCTTGGTTTGGGAAGTTCAGCACAATAATTAAGCAGTTTGGCATGACTCGTAGTGGACCTGATCACTCTATGTTTTATCAACATTCTGCACCAAATTGTTGTATCTATTTTATTGTCTACGTTGATGATATTTTTATCACTGGTAATGATCAAGATGGTATCACTAATTTGAAGCAACATCTTTTTAAGCACTTCCAAACTAAAGACCTTGGCAGATTGAAGTATTTTCTAGGTATTGAGGTTGCTCAGTCTAGGTCAGGTATTGTTATTTCTCAACGCAAGTATGCCTTAGACATTCTTGAGGAGACATGAATGATGGGATGTAGAATTATTGACACTCATATGGATCCAAATGTTAAACTCCTTCCGAGACAAGGGGAGCCACTTAGTAATCCTGAAAGGTATAGACGGCTTGTTGGAAAGCTGAATTATCTTACAGTGACTAGACTACACATCTCTTTTCTTGTGAGTGTTGTAAGTCATTTTACGACTTCCCTTTGTGATAGTCATTGGGAAGCAGTGGCCATGATCATATCATTGGATATACAGACACTGATTGGGCAGGATCACCCTCTGATAGACATTCGACATTTGGATATTGTGTTTTAGTAGGAGGTAATTTTGTGTCGTGGAAGAGTAAGAAACAAAATGTGGTTGCTCGATCTAGTGCAGAATCAGAATATCGAGCAATGGTGGCAGCAACTTGTGAGCTAATTTGGATCAAACAGTTGTTGGGAGAACTAAAATTTGGCGAAATCAACCAGATGGAACTTGTGTTTGATAATCAAGCAGCTCTTCATATCGCATCAAATCCAGTGTTTCATGAAAGGACTAAGCACATTGAGACTGACTGTCACTTTGTCAGAGAAAAGATACTCTCAGGAGATATTGTTACAAAATTTGTGAAGTCAAATGATCAGCTTGCAGATATCTTCACCGAGTCCCTTACAGGTCCTCGTATTAATTACATCTGTAACAAGCTAGGTATACATGATTTGTATGCACCAGCTTGAAGAGGAGTGTTAGAATAGAAAAAAGTATATACTTTCCTACTTAGAATAGGAATAGGAATATGAATAAGAATAGGAATAAGAATCCTAGTTGGAAAAGGATTCCAAAGTAGTGTCTATAAATAGGGTCTTGATTCATCCGATTCTAAGTGTCAACGATCGCTAGTCAGTATAATAACTCAACTAAATGAGTTGGGGTCAAATCCCACAGGGAGTGGTATGTGTTTAAGATTCAAGAATAAAGTACAAATATGCTCAAGTCAATCATAGGAATAAACATTATCGAAGGAAAGCATAATTCAAATTAAGGGATGACACGAATGTCAAATAATAGGGGTTTTTATTTGTAATTATCAACTACAGCAGCAGCAAATAACACGAATTAACAAATATTGAGATGGGTTCTTGGGATGTGATTAGATTATAGCCTAATATAGACAAATGGGTAATTGCAACTGTTAGTAAATAGTTGTAAATCAATGAATAAGCTAGACTTTAGTGGGGATAAACTTTCTCTCGAACAATTTACCCCGAATCAAGTTGGTTTCTGTCGAACACCAACAAGCAAGCAAAAAAGAACAACCTACACTTTAGTCCATTCACTCTCTCGAGCTGAATGTGTGGAAATGAATTTAGGATTCACTCTCTCTACCTGAACCCATGACAACCCAATACCCACAGACTATCAATTCAGTAATCTTGGTTTTAAAACCTCTCTCTCGAGCAAGCCAAAAACAAGAAGGTAGAACTGCATTTACAACTATAATCCTTTAATTTTAACCACAATTACTGATTGAAATCACTTCTAAACAACATTTAAACTAACAATTAGCAATACCCATAAGCTAAATCAGCCCATAATTACATAATCACACCCCAAGAATTGGGGTTTTAGCTAGACATCATAAAAAGATAGAAATCGTTACCAAATTGTGTTTTCATCAACTGGGTAAGATTAATTTCATCCTTACAAAGGTCCAAATTGAAGAATCTCAAAGACCCACTTGCAATTTCTCAAAAATGGAAAACTTCAAATCTTCAAAGCTAAGGAAAATATTGTCTCAATACTCAGAGTTCAAACTCAAAACTTACTCTAATGAATATTCTAAATAAAATTTGATACTAAACATAATGTTTGAAAATGTATTTATAATCGCCAAAAATATGTTGCGAAGAACCATTTGGCACAGTAAGTCGGGATCGCCGATCAACTCGGCGATCCGCCCTTTGATCAGTTCCATTTTCTTTTTGCTTTGGCCTTCAGCATCCTCAAGTTCTATAACTTTGGGCGATCCAACACTGCATCGCGGAACCACTCAGTGACACGCTAACTTCTCTTTTTTATCGCCAAATTGATTTTCTCCTTCAGGGCTTGGCACACTGGAACTTTAGACGAGGTGATGGCCATTCGGTGACTCACCAAAGGAACTTGGCGATCACCAAACCTTCATTTCTTCGCTCTTTCAGCTCGCTTTGTTCCTTTTTGCAAATTAGTGTCCATGCTTTGTTCCTCAGTCCAAATACCTGGAAATCAAGGGTTTTACATCAGTTATTGGCACAAAACAAACATTTGAGGACACAAAATCTATCCAAATAAAGCCCTAAATGAGTCCAAATCGTGGACTCATCAACACCCCCAACTTAAACTTTTGAATGTCCTAAAGTAAAACTCAAGTTCAGCAGTTCAAAAAGGATGTCTCAAACAGTGCTACACAAGACTCAGTAAAGAATGCTCACAAAAAGACTCAACTTACTCATGCAAATATCAATAGTACACTCAAAGATTCAAGTTTTGACTCACCATTATCAAAGATGCTCAAGTTCACAATACTTGCTTCAAATGCAAGTTCAAGCTCAACAAAGGTACTCAAATGCCCTCACACAAAGATGATTCCATATTCACAGACTATGGTTCAACAATTTATAGCTCTGGAATCACCATCAACACTCACACTCACAAAGATGAACACATGCATGACTCCACCCATAGGTTTGCCCTTATTTTCCAACCTATACTTGTTTCAGCTCACTCAAGATCAAAAAGGTCTTTTCAATGCTTGTAATGGGGATGAGTGTAAAGGTATTGTCATTTATGCTCCGTGACTGCTATCCTCATGAAATGTGGTATGAACAACACTCTTTTTCCTTTTCTTCATCATTCTCATTCATGCTCAAAAGCCACCCCATTATTCACTTTCCATGAAATACTGGACACCCCATTTTCTTTTGCAATTTTATTTCAAATTTTTTCCTTCTTTTTCTTTTTCATTTTTTTCTTTTCTTTTCTCTCTCTTTTTTTTGTATGGAGGGGTTCCATTTTAAAAAAAAAAAACCATGGGTCAAAGGGGACTTCTTTGCATTTATTAATTTACCTTCTCTTTTCACCACACCCCCAACTTAGGATTTTTGGCCTAAGTTGGCTATTCAAAAAACCCACATTCCATGAAGATTAAGGGTGAAGGGATAAAGAAAGGTCACAATTTCATCAAGTTTCTTCCAAGAAAAGGCTAAGGCTCAAAAGGTGTTCAAGCGAAGTTCACACACTCACAAGGTAGGCCACAAAAGAGGTATAATGTCAAATTATTTCACTCTTTAAAATTATTGCCTAAGATCATTTCAAGAGCTTGAATCACTTAGTCAACTGGACCAACGGGGCAATTTCTAGGTGCCAGTACACATGGTTCACGGTAAGCTCATCACACAAGGAATTGACACCAATGTCAAACAAGACTCCACACTTTTGCTAGGGTGCAATGTTCATCACAAGAGACTCAATTTGATAATCGGCTAGTCACAACGAGATGCAAAAATTCACATAATGCTTATGCAACTTCATTTGGCCTCATCGTAGCCGCACATTCATCTTTGTTTGATTATGAGCACTATTCAAGTCATCGGTATTGATCAATACAGATATTAAAATTTGCAAGAGAAAAACCACATTCAAACACAATCAAGAGGTGGCACAAAGTTTTTTGGAAGGGCCCAAAAATTATTTACATTCAAAATAAGGAACCACAAGCTCAAACATTCACAACACAGTGACAAAACATATTTTATAGCACAAGACTCAGTATATGAACAAAACAATAATCAGAAAAGGTAGGCCTCAACCCACCACAAAACAAAAGCAATTTTTCCTCAAATGCAAGAAAATATCCAGAAAGTCAATAAAAATAAGACAGAGAGGGAGGTAAAAAGGAATCATATGTAAACAGTCGCTCCGTCTGTCGGGGCATCAGTGCCTGGTGTAACACTCTGAACCTAGGCATCAGTGCCCGGAGTCACCTCAAAAGGATCGGCTCCACTGGACCCACCCATAGTGGTGTCTCCGAAAGAGGTCTGGCGCACAGTCTCAAACATAACATCCTCAAAGTCAGCCAGATCATCCTAAACCTCAGCATCTCTCACATCTATCTGCTCTTCATCGGTCTCTACCTCTGACTCATCAGCTGTCATATCATCCCAATGTACCTCTCTGATGGTGCCCGGAGGAATCTCAGAAGTCGTCGGGGGATCAACATCATCAGTTACCTCCGATAGGGAAGTGAAGTCAGTGGACTTCAAGTAGTCCACGTCCTTCCTCAAATTTGCAACCTTGGCTTTCAAAGCCGTAACCTCAGAAGTCTGCCCTTGTCTGATCTCACAAGCCTCAAATCTCGCAGTTAGAGTGTCAATAAAAGTCCAGAGGGGGGTCAGTGCAACAAGGATGGCGCGCTCAATCATCCATGGGACTGCAATCTCTAATTGGGTTGCCTCACATCAGCTGAATGGGCTAGGTTCCCCATCTTCAGGATCATAGACTGAGTAATCTTGGCGGGCTGGGAAGAGGTAGTAGCACCAGGAGCCTGGGAAGAAGAACTATGAGCAGATGTACCTGAAGGCTCGGAGGCCAGAGTAGGCAAAGATTCCTCTATAGGTATAGAGTCAATATCCACCTCCAGAGATATATCTACCGAGGCTACTCTCCTCCTTTCGGCCTCCTCTCATGTGTACTCGGCCTCAATACACCGGATGTCAGTGGAGGAAGAAGGGGTAACCTCAATATCTCAAGTCGCATCCCGGGACACTCCAGTACGCCGATACAACTCTGTGATCAACACTGGGAATGAAAGGGAGGTCTGGCTCTGCTTGGCCCTCATGGTCATCTCCTGTTCAACAATGAGTCCCATGTCAATGCTCTTCCTGGACATTATCATCCCATGGCAGGATGCCTTAGGGTGGCGGAGGATGGACTCGTTCTGGGATGACATGATGGTGCTGCTGAGAAAGCCAAACCAGAAACGAACAGCAATACTCAAATCCTTTTTCTCAATAGGGACCCTACCCTCAATCTACCTCGGGGTGGTATCAGAAATCAATGGTGCCAACCAGCCCTTCAAATCATTCAAGGGCTGAGTAATAGGTAGGCACTCATATGCCAGTGTAGCACCTAGAGGTTTGTCAAGTACAATATTAATATGGTCGCCACTGCACCCGACTTCCTTTCCCCGAACCATGACCGACTTCACCGGGATGAAGGCACTGGACTTCTTCTTCCCTTTGGGCACCAACTCTCCGTACGCTGCATAAAACTCCTGGACCCATGTAGGAATGTAGGGCCTCGGGGCCTGGTGAACTGCTCAAAATGGTGGAAATGGAAGGTGTCCCTCATCTTGGAGTATCTGCCCTCAAGTCCCTCTGTGGATAACAACTTCTCCTCGAGAATAGTCCATAATCCATCAACTTTTAATCTATTAAGGAGTCAGGGAGGAGGAACTATTGGTGGAACTGGAGCCACAGGAGTTGCCTGAGCTAGCACTGTATCTGCCGGAGAAGAGGCTGCTGGGACTCTCGCTAAGTCTGGACAAGATCTAGCATGGATCTCTGCTCTCCAGGATTGTAAGGGTTGGTCATCCTCCGGCTCAGATAACACATCTTGGGATTTAGGGGCTTCTCCCTCACTGCCAGAGTTGCTCACTAGAGTCTCAGATACGGGCCTCTTGCCCTTGCCTTTTCCTCCCTTTGGAGGCTCTTACCTTCCCTTTTTGGGATGGTTGTCTCCTTCTTCATTTATAGTTATATCCCGTTGATATATCGTGAGTTTATGATATTTATAATACATTTCACGTACAAGTTGTGTGTGTATAGTGTCATTTTGTATTGGTTTTTATGTGTTTTTATCATATTTTGCAGGAAAGATGTTCATGCGCGGAAATAAAGAGACAACTGAAAAAATTATAGAAAAGGGCATCTACAGAGGTGATCTACGAACCGTAGGTCCATTGACGCTTTGTAGATGGTGGTCGTAGATCAGCAGCCAAGGCATGGAAGGCAAATCAGGGAAATCTAACAAAGTGTGGAACCACGGTGACCATTGAAAGTCCGTAGATTGATCTATGGACCATACTGTTGATCCGTAGATTGATACTGCGAGGGTTCCAATACCTGATTTTTGAAGATTCTAAGTATGGAGCTACGGAGAGGGATTGACGGACGGAAGATCGATCTACGGTCCGTACTGCAGTTCCGTCGTTTGCTTCAGAGAAGCTGATTTTTGGAAGATGAAATATTTTCTAAGTCTTGGCTGACGGAAGGGAATCACGGACCGTAGATCCATTGACGGTCCGTGAGTCAGTCTCGTGGAATGAAGACGCGTGCGTGAACAAACTTTCCTTATTTTGTTTCCCTTTTAATTTAGGACTTGTTTTCTATAAATAGGGCATGTAAACCTCATTTTTAGGGGTTATACATTATTATTTTTTATTCTAGTTCTTAACTTGGGAGATTAACTTGCAACTTTAGCAATTCTGAATTTTCCTAAGTTCGTTTTGAATACTTTGGTGTCGCAATTCAAGTTGAATTTCTGGGTTTATTATTCTTCTTACGTAAGTTCATAATTCTTTTATCTAAAACAATGAATTGTGTTCATATGATTATGGGTAACTAAACTCCACAACTAGGGTTGTGGGAACCATGAGCGATTAACAAAGTATGAATAGTAAATAAGCAATTCTTGAATAGTGTTTTGCATGCATCGATAATTCTTTCATTTAGAAGTCCTTTTAACAAGTGCACGTATTAGAACTCGCCTTGTTGCTACTTGCCGGACCAAGGAGGTAATCAACAAGAAAAGAATTATCAACATAGATTTAGTGTGATACTATCTAATAGGCTAGTGTCGATTGGTGCGAAGTAATAACTAAGCCAAACATCGAGTATGATGTCTAATATGAGGTAAAGGTAAGGGTAAGTAAATTATACACATGTAGCCGGACCAAGGTGTGGGGTGAAATTCTCTAGATGCCGGACCAAGGATTTAGAGATACCGAACTTATCACTTTGCATGTAGTACACTAGGAAATGATTGTTATTACTAGGATTACTGCGTTATGAGTTTGTGGGGAACACGTATACCCTAGTTAATTCTCTCATCTTGATAACAACCAAAAATTGACTTTTGATTACTGATTACTTATTGAATTCTTACAATTTGTTTCACAAACCCCCCCCCCCTTTAATTACTTATTTTTGGAATTAATTTGACTAATTGAATATAATTGTTGATTAAAGTAAAGTCTAACCATTTTTGTCATGGGATCGACCCCAACCTACAAGTTGGGTTCTTTACTAGATAACAATCGCTTATGCTTCTTTAGGGAGGTGTAATTTGAGCGTATCAAATATTGGCGCCGCTGCCGGGGAAATTTTGGCTTTTAGATTTATTTTAACCGCATTATTGGACCTTAGTCAAATATTTCCTAATTTTACTTTGTCTTTTTGTTTTTGTCTCTCTCAGGTTCTGACTCTAGTGTATGCCAAGTACACGGAGCCAGGGCGAACCACTTACTCCTTACGACCCAGAGTTGAACCAAACTTTGCGAAGAATTAATAACAAGGAGTTCAAGTTAATCCTATCGGAGGAAATCTAGGTGATGACATTGAGTTGCAACCTCCGAGGGTAGTTGGTGGGGACAATCAGGTTCCATCTGAAAATCAATTGGGAAATGCATTGAGGGCGCAAGATCCACCAGGCCCACAACTGCATGACAACTATAGGGGCAACGTCAATATTGCTGACTCAGATGGACCTCTTGTCCTACCTCCTTTGCCTCTGAGGCACACATTTGTAGTGACCAGTAGCTTGATGCAGATGCTTACAGCAAAGGGCTTGTTCTCGGGGTCACCATCAGAGGACCCACATGCTCATGTAGCCATGCTAAGGGTGGTTTGCAAAAGCTGTGTAGGTCGACCAGACTTAGATATGGATGTCATCGGGTTGCGAGTGTTTCCTCTATCACTGACAGGCGATGCTGCTGTATGGTTCACTGAGCTCCCTTATAACTCAATCTATACATGGGAGCAACTAAAGGATGTGTTCTTAGCAAGATATAATCCAGTGTCCAAGAAGCTTAATCACAAAGATAGGGTCAATAATTTTGTGGTACTACCTGGAGAGTCTGTGAGTAGCTCTTGGGACAGGTTCACTGCATTTGTAAGAGGTGTTCCGAATCACCGTATTGATGATGAATTGCTAAAGGAATATTTCTATCGAGGTCAGGATGACAACAATAAAGCAGTGCTAGACACTATTGCTGGAGAATCATATGGTGAGTGCACATACGCACAGATTGCAGAAAAACTGGAGAAGATCTCTTGCAACAATAAAGCATGGAGCACTAGGAGGTCGGATACTGGGAGAAACACATTTGCCGCTCATGCTACAAACAACCAGTCAACGGATGAGATTCGTGAGAAGATGGCTCAGATGAGGACCGAGTTGGGGTTGGTATTGAAGCATGTGAGCGGAGGTGTAGAGAAGGTAAATGCTGTGAATTACTTGACTAGAACGCCCCTACCAGTTGAAGAGTGTTACTATGAAGAGGATGCTTATGTGGTGAATGATCATATGGGGGGTTTCCGATCAAACGCCTAAGGATCCAACACGGAGAATTGGCGCCAAGATCAAGGAAACCAAGGTAGGAACTATGACAATTACAACCGAGAGGGTCAATATGTCCGGGAAGGGAACTTTAATCGCGACAACAACTACAACCGGAACAACTATGGCAACAGAAATGATCGGGTTGGACCTTATGTTCCCCCTCAAAATCGAGAATCTGGTACTAGGGAAGCTGGAGGCAATATGGCGCGTATTGAAGATATGATGCATAAGATGATGAGAAGGTTTGATGCAACTGATGAGAATGTGAAGGAGATGAGAAACAACTTGTCAGGTATTGGTTAAAAGGTTGATGCCCATGCAGTGTCAATAAAGCATCTAGAGCAGCAGATGTCTCAGTTGTCTACTTCAGTGAACCCACGTCAATCTGGCACTCTTCCTAGAAACACCAACCAGAATCCAAAGAATGATGGTCATTGTATGGCACGTACTACTCGATGGGGTAAGAAAACCATAGATCCACCTATGCCGCCTGTGGTGGATGTTGAGATTAGAAAAGAAGATGATGTGGTAGAGGTTAGAAAAGAGTCATAGAATGCGACAAAGAAAGAAGCGGAGAAATATTAGAAAGTGGTCCCCATACCTAGACCTCCACCACCTTTTCCACAGAGGTTAGTGAAGAAGACTGAAGATAGTAAATATTGTAGGTTCATCACTATGTTGAAGCAGCTTTCCATCAATGTTCCTTTGACAGAAGCTCTGGAGCAAATGCCAAGGTATGCGAAGTTTATGAAAGATATGGTCACCAAGAAAAGGTCTGTGAGTTTTGAAGATGATGATAGATTGCAGCATTGTAGCGCTATTGCTACAAGATCTCTTATGCAGAAAAAGGAAGACCCTGGTGCTTTCACGATCCCATGTACTATCGGGTTGTTACATTTTGCTAAGGTATTGTGTGATCTTGGCGCTAGCATCAACCTTATGCCATTGTCTATTTACAAGAAATTGGGTCTAGGGGACCCAAAACCTACTACGATGCGACTACTTATGGCCGATCGAACTGTAAAAAGGCCCATTGGTGTACTCCATGATGTACTAGTAAAAGTGGAGTCGCTCATCTTTCCAGTGGATTTTGTGATTCTTGACTATGAGATTGATTTTGATGTTCCCATCATCCTTGGGAGACCATTCCTTGCCAGAGGTCGTGCATTGGTTGATATGGAGAAGGGACAGATAAAGTTCAGACTAAACAATGAAGAAGCAACTTTCAATATTTGTAGGTCTATAAAGTAGAGTAGTGAGCTCCAAACGATATCTGCTATAGCTTATAGAGTTGAAAGTGGAACAAAAGTGCAAATTGAAGAACAACTCGGTGTTGAGGCACTAGCAGCAGTTATGATGAATTTCGATAGTGATGGTATTGAAGAGTATGATGAGTTGGTAGCTACACTAGACATGTGTGAATATCGTTCAAAACAAAAGATGTATGAATTAGACATGAAGAATCGTGAGTCTCCACCAGCGAGACCATCTATTGTGGAGGCACCAAAATTAGAGCTTAAGGCTCTACCACCACATTTGAGGTACGTATTCTTGGGCAGAGATAACACTTTGCCGGTCATCATTGCGGCAGATCTAAATGCAAGACAAGTAGAGTGCTTGGTGACTGTGTTAAAGAGGTTCAAGCGAGCTATTGGGTGGACTATTGCGGACATTATTGGGATTCCTCTCTGTATTTGTTCCCACAAAATCCAACTCATGCCAGATAACAAACCTAGTATTGAGCACCAAAGAAGA
This sequence comes from Solanum piurae, assembly GCA_029582685.1. Classification (NCBI taxonomy): domain Eukaryota; kingdom Viridiplantae; phylum Streptophyta; class Magnoliopsida; order Solanales; family Solanaceae; genus Solanum; species Solanum piurae. Next base: position 21,663 of record JAJOOO010001743.1, read on the forward strand.
TTGAATCCACCTATGCAAGAGGTGGTTAAAAAGGAGATTATCAAGTGGTTGGATGCTGGAGTTAGCTATCCCAATGCAGATAGTAGTTGGATATGCCATGTTCAATGTGTTCCCAAGAAAGGTGGGATTACTGTGGTGCCTAATGCAAAACGCGAGCTTATTCCGATGCGGCCCGTGATTGGTTGGAGAGTCTGCCTGGACTACCGGAAGCTTAATGCTTGGACAAAAAATGACCATTTCCTTATGCCATTCATGCACCAGATGTTGGATAGACTTGCTGGTAAGGGTTGGTATTGTTTTCTTGATGGTTATTCTGGCTACAATCAGATTTCTATAGCTCTGGAGGACCAAGAGAAGACCACCTTCACTTGGCCTTATGGGACTTTCGCCTTCAAACGGATGCCCTTTGGGTTGTCTAATGCTCTAGCAACCTTCCAGCGTTGTATGATGTCAATATTCTCTGATATGGTGGAGGACACTATTGAAGTATTCATGGATGATTTCTCTGTGGTAGGTGACTCTTTTGATCGATGTCTGGATCATTTAGCTGAGGTGCTAAAAAGGTGTGAAGACTGCAATCTGGTGCTAAATTGGGAGAAGTGCCACTTTATGGTGAAAGAAGGGATAGTTCTAGGTCATCGAATCTCAGAGAAGGGCATTGAGGTAGATAAAGCAAAAGTTGAGGTAATTGAAAAACTTCCACCACCTATCTTTGTAAAAGGTGTTCGAAGTTTTCTTGGGCATGCAGGTTTCTATAGGAGGTTCATCAAAGATTTCTCTAAAATTGCACATCCATTGTGCAAACTACTCGAAAAGGAGTATAAG
>JAJOOO010001744.1:0-22664 GCA_029582685.1 Solanum piurae
CCTAAAATAGAATTAATTATATTCTCCATAGATAAAGTAAAAATAATCCAAGATAAGTTAGAATTATTATATAATGAAGATCCTTTACAAGGATGGGAAAAACATAAAACAAAAGTAAAAATTGAGCTAATTGATAATAATAGTATAATAACCCACAAACCATTAAAGTATAATTTTAATGATTTAACGGAATTTAAAATACATTTAACTGAATTACTAGAAAAATGATATATACAAAAAAGCAATAGTAAGCACACAAGCCCGACATTTATATTAAATAAACATAGTGAACAAAAAAGAGGAAAAAATAGAATTGTTATTGATTATAGAAATTTAAATGCAAAAACTAAAACATATAATTACCCAATACCAAATAAAATATTAAAAATAAGACAAATACAAGGATATAATTACTTTAGTAAATTTGACTGCAAATCAGGATTTTACCACTTAAAGTTAGAAGAAGAATCTAAAAAACTTACAACATTTACAGTACCACAAGGAATTTTATGAATGGAATGTATTACCATTTGGATATAAAAATGCACAAGGTAGATATCAACACTTTATGAATAAATATTTTAAACAACTAGAAAATTGTATAGTATATATCGACGATATATTACTATATTTCAAAACACAAGATGAACATATAAGATTATTAGAAAAATTTATACATATTATAGAATGTTCAGGTATAAGCCTAAGCAAAAAGAAAGCAGACATAATGAAAAAACAAATAGAATTCTTAGGAATACAAATAGATAAAAATGGAATAAAAATGCAAACACATATAGTGCAGAAAATAATTAATTCAAATGAACAATTAGATACAAAAAAAAAAAGAAATTACAATCATTTCTAGGATTGGTAAACCAAGTAAGAGAATATATACCAAAATTAGTAGAAAATCTAACACCATTACAACGAAAACTAAAGAAAGATATGGAATATCAGTTTAATGAAAATGACCAAAAACAAATACAACGAGTAAAATTACTATGTAAAAACCTACCTAAATTATATTTTTCCAGACGAAAATAAACAATTTACTTATGTAGTAGAATCAGATGCGAGTGAAAAGAGTTATGGAGGAGTTTTAAAATACAGGTATGATGGAAATAAAATAGAACATCACTGTAGATACTATTCAGGAACATTTACAGATACAGAAACAAAATGGGAAATAAATAGAAAAGAGTTATATTCAGTATATAAATGTTTGTTATCATTTGAACCATATATTGTATATAACAAATTTGTTATAAGAACAGATAACACACAAGTAAAATGGTGGTTAGCAAGAAAAATACAGGATTCAGTAACTACAAAAGAAATAAGATGATTGGTATTAAATATATTAAATTTTACATTTACTATTGAAGTAATAAAAACTGACAAGAATGTTATTGCAGATTACTATCAAGACAAAGCTACTCAAACTGAGAAAGATAATACAATTGAAGAGATACTCAAAGCCATTACTACACTTTGTATCAAAGTGGACAGTATGGACAAAGAGATACAAAAGCTAAAGACTAATGAAGATAATCTGAAGTCTAAAACTAGTACAAGTCAGCAGCATGACTATAAAAATGCGGAGCTAAGTCGATCGGAAGACTCTAAAAATCCAGAGCTAAGAGGTGACGATGGGAAACACCTAAAAACCCATAATGTTTGTTTAAATACAGCTGCATGTATGAAGAAACCAGTTATTGAAAAACAACGAAATGCAAATTTAAATCAGTTATTTGAAAAATCATTTACACAAAAAGCAAAAAACCCATTAACCATAGAACCCCAAACTTCGACGTATGCAGATAGTCTACAAAATGAGAAAAAGGTATACAACCATATTACAAGGACATACATCAAAAATATATACAAAATACAGAGTTACCTAAACCTCAATCCCAGATCTACTACTACAAAAGATCCAAACCAAGACTATATAACCCAAAAATTACAAGGATACAATAAGCTAATCGCACAGCCAAAAACCAATGCTAACTTAGTTAAAACATGTTATAATTATAGATTAATAAGTACTGCATATACCTACGACGGAGAAGAACTAAGCGGTATACCAGAATTATACAAAGAATTTATTATATATAAAAGAGTAACCAAAGGGAATTTATTCTATGTAAAATTCTATACGGCGACAGTAGAAATACTACATGAAGAGATAAAACCTTCGATCCAAGTTGTGAAGATAGGCCTGACCAAAGATATGATAATACCAGAAGATATTGGAGAACAACCAGAAATACAAAAAATCGAGATACCTAATTTTTATGCCAATAAAAGAATAATTGGTATATCAACTATAATACAAGAACTAGCCAACAATTATTTGAATGGAAATGATATATGGAGTTACTACTCCAGAGATCAATTAATGATTTATGCTAACTCAAGGGAGCTAAGGAAGTCAGATATGGATGAAGTCCAGAAATGAATTTTATCATTATTAAAACCAGAAGAAAGACCTACGATAAGAGCATTAAAAGCAGGATTTATTTCGTCAGAACTATTAACCAGATATTATAAGATCATTGGACACAAATATCCTGACCATATATGTTCAAAATGCAATGGAGAAGATAATGTGATTCCCGATGTCCAGCTAGAATAATCAAATAAGATAAATATGGAAGACTAAGAGATAAGAAGACAAAGAAGAAAGAGACAAAGAGATAAAAAGCAGATAATACATGGCCAAAAAAGACAAATAAAGTGGGCAAGTGTAAAGTAGTAGGTGTACATTATTAAAGTTAGTAGACAAGTGTAAAGTGGTAGGTAAGTTAGTAGACAAGTGTAAAGTGGTAGGTGTGCATTAAAGTAAGTAGTGTAAAAAGTCATGAAGTAGATGCATTTTTGTGCATTATTATAAAGTAAGTAGTATAGTACGTGCATTATGCATTACTGTAAAGTAGCTATAAAATATAATTTTCTTTCTATATGAAGGAATGTACATGTAAATAAAAAGCAAGCCTTCAATAAACGAAGCAAGCTTTCATAAAAAACACTCTCAATTACTCTCAAATACTTAAGATATTCATACTTAATAGATAATGGAGCAACCTTCAGATATCATGGATAAGCAACAGGCAAAGGTATATTGTTCAATAAATATGCGGAACTAATTTCATATATTCCTGAATATCATACATATGATTGAATAAGTTTATGTTAGTTATTATGTATTAGAATTATTTGAATCATGATTTCTAGTTTATTAGCACACTGGACACAGGGAGAAAACTTCTATACTATGCCATCCTAATGTTGAAACCGGTAGGCAAGGAAAGCCGTTTAGGGGATTAAACAAAGTTGAGGCGCTGATAAGAAGAAAGTATCCGCTAAAGTACGATGCTAGTAGTGACAAGAAAACATGATAAACAAATAATCTAGTTCATAATGATCTAATATGATCCTATTCAGTTATGAATATGATAGGAAGGAATAGTTGAAAACAAAACCTGCATAACAAAAGAACATGAATACATCTATACACGATGAAATGATAAGAAGCTACCAAACATTGATTTTATATGTACTCAAAGATATAAAAATTATGGAATTAAGAGAAATAATATGGAAAAAGATATTTAATGATGATGAAATAGAATTATTGAACCAAACATGGTATGAAATAGATTTACAAGATCCATATTTAGATAATGAAAAAATAGACTTATATGATTTAATAGAATATTCAGATTAAAATGAATTACGAATATTTACAGTATTGGACAGAAATTATGGAAGATATAAAACTATTAGAACAATTAATGGAAAACAATTTATATATGTACCTAAGAACCCAAGATATGTTATATCTAGAATATATCATAAATAATATTAAAGAGACATCAAGATTAAAACACTTAGCAAAAGAATATTATAATAAAATCTTTAGCTAGACATAAGATGAATTCCGCACCCTTAAAGAGACATCAAGATTAAAACACTTAGCAAAAGAATATTATAATAAAATCTTTAGCCAGACATAAGATGAATTCCGCACCCCCAAAAAATGGTATTCCATTATTCCTGTTATGTAGTAATGATATGGTTCTATTTCTTCTTCTATTGATTTTTGTGGGGTTTTATCTATTCTCCTTGAGGTACTCATTTTTTATGATATTTGTGGTATTTCATAGTCTATGTTTGTTCTTTTTGATGTGCTCAACCTTTCTTTTATTATTTCTAAATCTTCCTCTATATTCATTTCATTATAACTATAGTCGTTATTATCTATGAGTGTAACTATTCTTTCGAAAGGATTTCTATTTTTATTTTATTTATTTTGTTTCTTGCTGTTATTTTATGTTTTGTTGTTAGAACATACAAGTTTTTACATCTAGCTGTAAATATTTTGCTTCCTGGTGCTAACAAGTGATTTGCTATTCACTTGATCTTACCTCCTCTGTCTCAAATGGGTTCCCAAGGCTAACAAGTGATTTGCTATTCACTTGATCTTACCTCCTCTAACTTGCATAGCAAATCACTTGTTAGCCTTGGGAACCCATTTGAGATGGAGTTTCTAGTAAGCAGATAACTGAGTGATAAGAAAATCTTTTGTCCAGTAAGGCAGACAGGTTTTCTTCAACTCAGAACCAGGAGCAAGACCAGGTCCCTTCTTCTGTCTGTTCCGTTGTTTGGAATTGTTTGAACAACTTTCTTCATGTGTTTTTCCAGACAGGACACTCTTTCTTAAGATGTCTATTTCGACCACAATGCACACATAGAAAATTATCAACAACAGAAGCATATTTGTTGTGAGGATTGTATGGGGGATCTATCTTCTGACAACCCAATCCTCTTTTACTATTGTTACCCTGACTTATTAAATTTGTAAAAATCTTAGAAGAAGTAGTCCATTTGAGGGATTTGTTTAGTTCCTCTTTTACACGGACCAGGTCCCTCTCCAACATAAGATTTCTTTATAGAGACAATTCCATCTTCATTTAGACAGTGTGAAGCTTATTTTCATGCTCCAGCTGCAAGCTGATGACCTCATTTTTTCCTTTAGAAACTGTAGTAGTCACCCTTTTTATCTTTTCCTTCAGTTCTAGATTTTCAGCTTCTAGAACCATATGTTTTTCAATATCAGATATTTGGGTAACTAGAGCAATTTTTTCATCTTGAGAGATCTCTAGGCTATTGTTCATGAGATCATTCTTAGTCGTTAGCTCACTGATCAAATCAATTAGTACAACACCAGCTTTCTCAGTTTACTAATGGAAAACGTATTCAAGTTTTGCTTGAAGTATGATAAGGTTACTGCTTCATTAGCATTTTCATCATCTGACTTTGCCATGAAAGCATCATTATAGTGCTCTGAATCACTTGAGGTATTTCCCTAGACTGTTAGAGCTTTCTTCACCCTATAATCATCAGTTTCTCTTCTGCTTGACTTGTCACAGACCTAGTCCCTTCTTTTGTTCTTTTCTACTCCGGACTTGACATATTTCTTGTGCCCACCCTTGTGCATAGGACATTCTTTGATAAAGTGCCATGGTTTACCACACTTGTAACACAAGTCATTTGAGTTTGTAGCCCTGTCAAGATTTCCTTTCATTATGAGACCATCCTCCATTCTGTGCATCTCATGAGCTTGAAGATGTTCAAATAATGCATCCAACATCACTACTTCAGCGTCCCTTGTCTCATCGCCAATAACTAATTCATTTGTCCAAGATCTGGGAAGAATTTCTAGTATCGTAGAGACTTGCTTGCATACAGGGATAGGTTCTTCCAGGAAGATAAGCTCATTTGTAATGGTGGAGAATCTAGTACGCATTTCATGAATAGATTCACCTTCTTTTATGGTGAAACTTTCAAACTGAGTAGTGAAGAGATCTAGCTTAGATTTCTTTGTTTCCTCAGAACACTCGTACACTGCTCTCAACCGATCCCAAATTTCCTTGGCTGATTAACAAGATGAAATCAGATCATATTCATTTACTTCAATTCCACACATCAATAGCTTCCAGCCTTTGTGTTTTTTCTCAACTTTTCTTCTATCGGAGTCATTATATTGCTGTCGAGTTTTGGGAACGACTCTTGTGACATCTCCATCTTTTACTTCCATAGTTGGAACATAAGTACCTTCACAAATAAATTACATACCTCAATGTCCTCAGCCATGAGATAGTCAGTCATTTGAATATTCCACCATACATAGAACTGACCATCAAAAAGAGGTGACCTTGTAGGGGACTGACCTCTTTGCAAGATTAGTAGAGTCGCCATTCTTCGCATAAATCTCAATCTTGGTGTTAGCCAGATAGAGAGCCCAATAACTTATACCAATTATTGGAATGTATGTGTCCATCAGTGATCACAAGACCAGGTCCCCTGAAAGAATAATAGTGCAGTAAATAAATAGCTCAAAGTAAATCAGGCATAATGATTTTACGTGGAAACCCCCTTGCTCAAGGGCGGTGAAAACCACGACCTGTACTCACAGGATTTCAACCCAAACTCCATTTCATTCAAACGGAGCAAAGTTTCAGATTACAAACTCTTGCAACCTAGGAATTAAAATCTTTAATCCCTTCCCCTTTACTGTAGAAACTCTACTACAAAGGAAAATAAGAAATAATCATATTGCCCACTAAACCAACTAACTCTAGTTTATCTAGACTTTAAGAACCCAACACGAATAACACTAGTCACCAACTCAGATCTAGAAGATATGAGCTAAACAAGCAGCAACTCTGCTGCACCCAAACATCAACTAACTCTAGTTAACAGTCCTAGGCAACTCTACCCAAGAGAACATCAAAACGATGATGTAAAAAGCTTGACTAGACCGTAGATGGTTCGACTAACTAACTCTAGTTAATACCACTCAAACTAGAGATTTAGATAAGCAACCGATCTAGTATCCTTTATAACTTAGGAGTAGATTTACAATGTAAGCACATAAGACACAAAGCTCAAAATACAACAAAGACTCTTCAGCACTCTATCATGTCCCTTTTTTAGTATGAGCAGTGTTCTTCCTTGAAGATGGCTTCTTCTTTGTAAGCTTATGAATTTTCAGAAATTCAAATCACTGTTTTTCAAATCTTAGTTTGTGTCTTGTGAGAAGAGACTATATTAAATGGACACAAACCCCTTGGGACAACACCATTGGCTGAGATCCTGCTACTCTGAAAAGTTGTGCACCAACCATGTCAAATGTGACAGCTTTTAGAGAGTTGTCTTTTGACTTTTCTATGTACGCAGTCTATCTGGGACCAGGTCCCGTGCAGTGAGTTGTTGAAAAGACTTGCTAGCTCTCTCTCTCTTTTTGAATGAATAATGTTGTTTGTTTATTGTTGTATATATCAATCACCATCAAGAGTTTTGAACACTGAAACAAACAACCTCATCCGCCCATCTTATTTGTGAAGTACGCTGCACTTTTCACCAACCAACCTGACAAGACAGCTTTACAATTGTAGACCATTTTGAACTTGGACGAGAGCACTCTTCTAGGGGCCGGGTCCCTGCATTTGTGAGGATCATCAAAACACTTAGAATACAACATTTTCCCCTTTTTTTATGATGACACACAAATATTACTCACGCTGAGTTTATTCATTCATTTACCCTGTCATCAGTCCCAATAATAAGGATCTGGTCCCTTGTTAGATCCCTAAGTTTGTTAATTCATCAAAACTTAACATCAACTCCAAAATAATATTTCCCCCCTTTTTTATGATAACAGACTTATTCATCTTTTTCGCCCTTTCACCAGTTCCCCCTATCAGCATGACTCTTCAGGTAACTAGATTGGTCCCTTTTTTTTTATCATTTCCAAAGTTTGTTAAATTATCAAAACTTCACATCAGCAACAAAATAGCATTTTCCTCCGTTTTGATGATGACACACAAATATTCCTCACGCTGAATTTATTCATTCATTTCCCCTGTCATCAGTCCCAATAACAAGGATTTGGTCCCTTTTTAGATCCCTAAGTTTGTTAAATCATCAAAACTTAACATCAGCTCCAAAATAATATTTTCCCCCCTTTTTGATGATAACAAAATTATTCACTTCTTCCCCCTTTCACCAGTTCCCCCTATCAGCATGACTCTTTAGGTAACTGGATTTGTCCCCTTTTTTCATCATTTCTGAAGTTTGTTAAATAATCAAAACTTCACATAAGCAACAAAATGACATTTTCCCCCTTTTTGATGTTGACAAACTTGTTCAACTTCTTCCCCCTATCGGCATGACCATGTCCTCTTCAAGTAACTAGCATTGATTCCCCCTATCAACCTGACCATGTCCTATTCAAGTAGGTAACATTGATCTTATACCTTAAGATGAACTAATTCTATATAAAATCGTACAAATAGAGAACCAAATCCAAAGTAGCAACATTTGAATACCAAAATCCAAATAACAACATTTCAATACCAGTACAAAAATCACAGCAGTTGAATACCAAAATCAAAACAACGACATTTGAATACCAAAACCAAAACCATAACATTTAAATACGAAAACTAAAATCCAAATCATGATATTTTAATAATAGTACCAAAATGAAAAATAGAACCACATCATTTGAATATCAAAACCAAAACCATAAACCATTGAATATCAAAACTAAAAAAAACTAAAAAAACCACAATATTTGCATACCAAAACTAAAACCAAAAACCATACATAAATAAAAATACTCACATATAAAGATTATAAAGTACATATATCAAAACTACATAGCGTGAATAAAATCATCGCTTAAAAGAACCAAAAAATTTGATCTTGACAACAATTTTAGAATAATTGACATATAAAATAAAACAAAAATAGAGAAGTAAAAGAAAAAAAATTGGCAGCACCTTTCTGGCAGACAACTACGAATAAATAAGAAGAAGAACAATAAGAAGTATAATAAGAAGAGGAGAATCATACCTTGATTGTTGCTACTGGCAGATGACATATTGATTACTTGGATATCTTCTTTTTGTGATTGACCACAAGTTGTTGCCAACATGTCAACATCCAATTAAGTCCCAGGGTACATGCAATTAAGGCATAAAAGTATGCCAATTGTAACTTCATGGCGTGTGCTTCTTTTTTGAAGTTCTAACTTTTCCACCATCCTATCTTCCCATTCATCCAACTTTTTTTGCATCTCATTGGTAGAAGTTACAGAGGACTCAACATTTTCCTTCTGTTTCAGAGTAGTTTTATAACTACTCTTCCATACAATCTCACGAATCCTGAATGTTCATGTCTCATACCAGTGACAAAAGCATCAACAGATTCTTGGCCTTCTTCACTTTGTTGACTTTGCACTTTTTCCATTTCAGCCTAAAAATCAAGTTCAAATAAAGAAAATTGATGTTAATGAAACTAAGTATATATGATAACAAATAAATAATGTCAAAAATAAAGATGGTTAATACAATTTTTTAATCGTATCCTCATTAGTGTCCTTGTATACTTGACAAGGTTTCCTTGATCTTTGTGATACATCACCAAAGGTCCTCTTCTCTTTTTTCTAATTACATAAAAGTTAGTATCAATAAATTCAAATTTAATGATTTAAGTAGAGGTCACACCAAGTTGTCACGTATCACAACAAAACTTGTTTTATCAGTCGTATGTGGATTCTTCAATTTTTTCCTATTCTTTGTATTTGTTTCACTCATTTTCTGAAAATAACATTGTTATTAAATGTGCTTAAACAAAAAATCAAGAAGATAAAATTTAGTCGAGATCGCTATGAATATAAATAACCCGAGTGATCAAATTCTTAATTTTCTTCGTTCACACCGATCATACAAAATAGTGTTCCTACAATTCTAAAATTGTATTGCAGGATATACATGAAATAGAACCAACTTAAAGTATGCATTATTCATATTTTACCTTGAATTTGCACGGGCCCAATACTTGAGAGGATCCTTAAATTATATTCTGAAACTTCATCAGGCTTATTTGTCAATTGAAGAGCATCAATTTCAAATGGTGTATAGTACTTTGTGTTGGAATATATGCGTCTACCTATGTTGATGGGACCAGGTCCTCAACACAGTTGCAATAATAAATAGTAAAGAACAAATACCGAAAGTAAAGATTGACAAGCAACTTTACGTGGAAATCTCCTTGCTCAAGGGAGTAAAACCACGACTTGTTCTCAACAGGACTTTTCAAACTACTTTCACTAATCTTCTACAAGCAAAAGTAAAAGCCAGTTTACAAAATGAGATTTGCTAATCTCCACACTAAGCAATACCTCTTATCACCTAGCTGAGCCAGAGCAGATACAACACTACCCACTATACTAATCCTAACCGATTAATATAGACTTTTAGAGTAAGAACCTAAGTTACCCTTAACCTAGTTTTTACAATGATTCACACAAGTTTCAAACGTTTCTTTCACAAGTGAAACGAATCCTACAATATAAAAACTATTACAAGCAGACAAATGCAGCTGGTACAGAAAGAAAATAGAATCACTTCTATCAGGTCCCTTGGTATTTTGAAGCTTGAAAAAATCTCTCTTTGAATGAATGAGTGAATATTGTTGTTTGATGTTTTATATATACCATGAAGAATTATTTCCCATCATGCAAGCAACCTCGTCGCTTATGATTGGTTAAGTACTCTGCTCCTTCACCAACTTTCTAACGCGGACAACTTTTACAGTTGTACAACACTTTGACAACTGGACGAGTATTCATACTCTGCGGAGGACCAGGTCCCTGCACTTGTGAGGAGATCATCAAAATATCTAGGAGCATAAGCACTTATCAATTTCCCCCTTTTTGATGTTGACAAACAAACTGCATATCTCATCTCATGAGTGCAATAACATTCATTCAAATAACAGTGTATGGGAACTGGTATTCCCCCTTAATCAGTTCCACCTTAATCAGCTCCCCCTTAATCAATTGCAACAAAACTTCCCCCTTTTGACATCATTGAAAAGGTGAAGCAGTAAACATATCCAAGTTAAAACGTAAGGCAGTTAAGAATTCAGGGCATCAAGCCACACAAAACATGCATATGAGAGTAAGAAGAGATCATAATTGCACACATGAACGGGGCACAAAATAGAGAAAGCATTATATCACATATACTAACCACTGTCACTTAGTCAAAACATAAAGCCACAAGATTTTGGATTACAAGAGTGAACAAAACAAAGGGAATTATAAGTGAGACATATTTAGGATGGAGGGGGAAGGGGAGAGAGGGTGCGCATGAACAGAAGCATCCGCTCATTAGCATCTTCATGAGCCTTGATAATCTGCTTATTAAGGGTCTTAACTTCCTCACTAAGTAAGGCATTTGACTTCAACAGTAGTACATTTTCATCCCTCAATTTTTGCAACACTTCCTCATTAGCATGACTAGTACCAGGTCCCCCAGTGTTTGCCTTTTGAAGTTCAGACTTGAGTTTAGCAATTTCAACCTCATTGTCATTCAGAAGACGGGTGAGATCATCCACTTCCCGTTTGAGAGTAGCCTGTTGCTTCGGAACTGCTGCTACTTGAGACCTACCCTTAGTTGGTCCCTCCATGCACTCACATTCCAGTAGAGTGGACTTAGTGAACATTTGTTTGGTGGTACCTGGTACCCCCTTTCCTAATGGTACCTCAAAATTATTGAAAATAAGGTTCAACAAGTACCTATATAGAATGCCATGCTTAGCATTTTTCCAGGTCATTACTCTGTGCATGTACTCCAACATAATAGCAGGAAGATTGATTTCTTCAAGTTCAACCAGCTTCTCCATAAGAAATAAGTCCGCAGTAGACGCAATTGTGCGTTTTTCAATCCTAGGCACCAGCACTTTGTTAATGAACTCAAACACCAACTGATATTCCCCTTTGAGGAGCTTTTTGGGCAGCCCTGCACACTTAATCTCTCCTCACTTAGTGGAAATCTTGGTGAATTCCCCAGATGGTTTACAACCTTCAATGGTTCTAACTTCTTTTACAGGCACCCCTAAAATGATCCCAAGAGTTTCCTCGTCCAAGCATATTTCATTGTCCTTGATAGTGGTTGTGATTCCTCCATCTTCAAGCAGTTCTATTTTGTAGAAAAATTCACGTACCTCAGGTTCATGTAGATATGGAGCAGGTGGTTCAAATAGATGACTCCATTCTTGAATGGTGACACCATCAAACAAGGTTGCCATACCAAACTTTGTTACAATGTCAGTGTCAAAGACTCTGCCATTTAACACATTTTGGTGTTCCATTTTTGCTATTCTCTCCTCCCTCGTCATCTCCTTTTCTTTTTTTTTGATGTTGAACCCTGGGACCAGGTCCCTTTATGGGTTGTTCATCCACAATCTTTTTCACTCTTTCCTTCTTTTTAGAAAATTTTTGTTTTGTCACTTTCTCCTTCTTTGCAGGAGTTTTCTTGCCCTTTTTTGCGTTCCTTTTGATTTCTCCCTTTCTTCCTTAGCTTCCCTCTTTAATTTTGCCACAGCCCTAACAATATCCTCATATTGGGTCTCACTGTCATCAACAAGCATACGAGTAGATATGGGTTCTACAGTCAGTGATCCCTCTTGTCTCCTTTTCCTTAGTCTCTCAGTTTGAGCAGCATTTCCCTCCATAGTACTTCCTAGAACCTTTAGAGTAACACTTCTCGCTCCATACCTCTTTTTTTCACCTTTTAGGTGAGCCTTTATAAGTTTTTCCTTTCCCCTTCTTTTTGTCTCCTCTGCACTATCAACACATGTAGTAGGAGATACATCTTTAGGCAATAGTTTGGTAGTTTCCAACTCATCACCGCTAATTTGTGAAGGGTTTGTTCCTCTCACACCTCTGCTTCTCCATCTTAGTTGAGGCTCTTCTTCTTCCTCCTCATCATTTTCAACACCCAAGAAAATTGGAGTTTGGTCAAACACAGGTTGACTTCAGTGTGGGACCTGATCCGGCGACTTGAGTTCTTGTTACAATAATGTGGGTTGAGTATCTCCCCTTAGTGAGGATAAACTTTGAACATCCACTAGTTCTGCCCCTGTTGTTAGTATACAAGAGTCCGAACCCTTTTCCTCTGGCAGATCTCCTTCAAACTACCTTTCAGATATGGTAGACGACACAGCCAGTGACCCAACTTCTGTTTCTTCAAAGAAAAGTTCAGCACTAGGTTTCGCCACAGATTAAGCCTCTGAATTCTGAGATTTGTCACCAGACAACACTAGGGTGGGGGAACAGACCAAGACATCGTCAGAAGGAGGAACAGAGGAGGCTACGACTTCAGTCTGAGGAGTAAAAGACTCAACCATTTCACCAACCCCACAGACTGGAGTTGAGGGAGATTCATCAGGAGTAGGAATGGAGAAGTCGAAAGAACTAGGGTTTTCAACTTCTTGGGAGAGTGGAGTCTTTGAAGAGGAATCAGAGTTAGGCATTGTTGAAAGATCTGAAAACAGATTTTGAGAGAGGACTAGTGAATCTTCAAGGAAATTTGTTGAAGAACGATGAGTTTGATTCACTTAGTTAGGGATTTTATAAAGAAAAGCTAAAAGGGTATCGGGTCCCCAACAGTGGTGACTGCTGGATTTAAAACAAAAAGACATCTGAAACTGACACGATAAATGAGGTACAGACACGTGGCAATGATGTTGACAGTTAAGACAGTGTAGCATAAGTAATACTAACCTCACGAGGACCATGTCCCCTTTTCACTTTGCAACCCTGCCTAGTATGATTAAATCATCCCTTCAGCTAGACATACCATGAGTGTATACCTGCTTTAAGGTACCTAAGATGAATTCTTTTATGACCAACATTAAAACAAGTATAGATACCTGCCCTCCTTAGCATATTCAGCAAGAAGGAAATTTGTACAATATTGTTAAGGAATCATGTGATTTTGTGCATCCCCAGCCTCATCCTATTTTTTATTAAAGATTCTTTACTTAGAGCCTTTGTAAAGATGTCAGCCAGCTGACCTTCAGTCTTGCCGAACTTCATCACCACATTCTGCTTTTCAGCATTGTCCCTTAGAAAATGATGCCTCACATCTATATGATTTGTCCTCTTATGCTGGACAGGATTCTTGGCCATATTCATGGCACTGGTGTTATCACAAAGGAGAGGAATGGTGTTTGAGAGTACACCAAAATCTTCCAACTGCTGCTTGATCCACAATAGTTGTGCACAACAGGATGCAGCAGTCACATATTCTGCCTCTGCAGTGGACAATGCTACAGAGTTCTGCTTCTTGGTTCCCCATGAAATCAATGATGATCCTAGAAAGTGTACCATGCCTGATGTGCTTTTTCGATCAATTAAAAAACCTGCATAATCAGCATCAGCATAACCAGTGATATCAAAAAAGTAACTAGTGGGATAAAAGAGTCACCAGTGAGATGCTTGAGTTCCCTTCAGGTAGCTCAGGACACGTTTAGCCGCCTGCAAGTGAGACTCATTTGGTGCTTCTTGAAATCTTGCACACATCCATACACTGAACACTATGTCTGGCCTGCTTGCAGTGAGGTACATGAGTGACCCAATAATTCCCCTATACATGGTCTGATTGACCTCCACACCATTTTCATCTCTATCAAGTTTCACACTTGTGCTCATAGGAGTATCCAGCACTTTTGCCTCAAGAAGATTAAATTTCTTGAGCAGCTCTTTGATATACTTCTCTTGGCATATTGAAATGCCTTGAGAGGTTTGTTTGATCTACAAGCCTAGGAAGAAAGTGAGCTCACCCATCATGTTTATTTCAAACTCATTACTCATCAAAACAACAAACTCTTAGCGCAGTGAGTCTGAAGTAGCTCCAAATATGATATCATCTACATATACCTGCACAATCAGCAATTCCTTACTTCTAGATTTCAAGAACAAAGTATTATAAATGTTACCTCTCTTTAACCCATTGGCTAGCATGAACTTTGACAGGCGTTCATACAAAGCTCTGGGAGCTTGCTTTAACCCATACAAAGTTTTGTCCAATTTCAGCACATGATTGGGTATGTATGCATCTTCAAAGCCTGGGGGCTGTTTAACATATACATCCTCCTTCAGATTCCCATTCAAGAAAGCACTCTTGACATCTATTTGAAACAACTTGAACTCCATGTGGGCGGCAAAATCTATAACAATTCTGATGGCTTCCATTCTAACTACAGGAGCAAAGGTCTCATCATAATCAATCACTTCTTCTTGGTTGTAACCTTGCACCACAAGCCTTGATTTATTTCTAGTAATGGTGACATTCTCATCAAGTTTGTTTCTGAAGACCCATCTAGTCCCAATAATAGTTCTGTCAATTGGTCTGGGGACCAGGTGCCACACTTTGCTTCTCTCAAACTGATGAAGTTCCTCCTGCATTAAAGTTACCCAATCTACATCATGCAAGGCTTCTTTGATGCTCTTTGGTTCAATGGATGATATGAATGCTGAATGAGCAACTAGATTTCTTGATTTAGATCTGGTTTGAATTTCTGAGTCAAGTGGAGAGATGAGATTGTCCAGTGGATGTGAAGGTTGACTCTTCCATCCGGACTTTCTGGTAATCTCTTATTCTCCGTCAGCATCAGAATCACCTTCACCTTCTTCAAGATTTTGAGACATTGTTTCCTGTGATGAACCTGAGGGACCAGGTCCTCCTGAGTGTTCTGCATCCTTCTCTTTTGTACCCTAATCATCCTGCTGCTTGTTCATCAGCTCCTCAAACTCGTAGTCCTCATTGTTCTCATTTCTTGTACCCAATTCATCAAACTTGACATGCATGCTTTCTTCAATACAAAGAGTTCGTTTGTTAAACACCCTGTACGCCTTGCTTGTAGATGAGTACCCAACAAATACACCTTCATCACTTCTGGCATCAAACTTGCCTAGATCATCCTTTCCATTATTCAACACAAAGCATTTGCACCCAAATGGTCTAAGATGTGCAATTGAAGGTTTTTTGTTATTTAATAGATCATAAGGTCTTTTCTTGATGATAGATCTAATAAGACACCTATTTGTCACATAGCATGATGTATTAACTGCTTCAGCCCAAAAATTCATTACAAGTCCTGAATCGATCAGCATAGTTCTAGCAATCTCCACCAGAGTTCTATTCTTTCTTTCAACCACTCCATTTTGCTGAAGAGTTCTTGGTGTTGAGAAGTTGTGATTGATATCATTTTCTGCACAAATCTATTTAAGTAAAGAGTTTTCAAACTCTGTACCATGATCAGATCTGATACTGGCTATCTTGTAATTTATCTTCAATTGGATGGCTTTGGCAAATGTGATTAGTTGTCCATCTGTCTCATCTTTCATCTGCAGAAACATGTTCCAAGTGAACCTGAAAAAATCATCAATAATGACAAGAATATATTTCTTACCTCCTCAGCTTTGGATTCTGATAGGTCCACATAAGTCCATGTGGAGCAGCTCTAAAGGTCTCATTGTACTGACTCCCTTCTTGGCTTTGAATGATGACTTAGTCTGTTTCCCTTTAGCACAGGCATCACAGACTTTGTCATTCGAAAAATTTAGTGTTGGCAATCCGCAGACCAGGTCCTCTGTAACAAGTTTGTTCAGCAACGAAGTACTCACATGACCTAGTCGCCGATGCCACAGATCTGCATCATCAGTTTGAGCACTTAAACAGGACAGATCCTCTCCCTCAATGGAATCCAGTTCTGCAACATACATATTTTTAACTCTAGTAGCAGACATGAAAACCCTTTTGGTAATGCGATTTGTAACCAAACATTTATCAGCCATGAACTTAACTTCATTTCCTTTATCACAGATTTGTGAAATGCTCAAAAGATTGTATTTTAAATCCTCCACATCGTGTACATTGTTTATTGAATTATCAGCAAATCTCCCTATCCTGCCAATACCAAGTATAGAGTCCTTCTTTCCACCACCAAACGACACACCACCACCTTGGTGTGCTTTCAAAGAGAGGAAGTTTGAAGTGTCTCCAGCCATGCGCCTTGAGCATCCACTATCCATGTACCAGCACTGACTCCTCCCTCTTTTTTGCATAAGAATCACTTGTTAGATTTAGGAACCCACTTCAAACGGAGTTTCCAATAACTATCAAAAGGCTTGATAAGAAACCCTCATGTCCAGGGAGGCAAGGTGTTCTTACTGAAATGATAATAGGGACCATGTCCCTTGTGTCCCTTTTTAACATTATTTTCAGATCTAACGAATTTCACATGCCTTTCTTTAGCTTTTCTCACTCTTACATTTCTCTTTCAAATGACCATTTCAAACACATTGAGTGCACAAAAGGTTGTCAGATACAGACACATATTTTCTATGAGGATTATAGGGGGGTTCTATTGGTCTGCGTCTCAACCCTTTCTTTCCATTGAAACTCTGATTAGACATATTAGAGAGTATCTTAGAGAAGTCAGTCCATTTTTGAGAGTGTCTTAACTCCTCCTTGACCTTACTCAGATCCTTTCTCAGTTGAGAATTTGTTTCAAGAGAAGCAACTAACTTGGACTCAAGGATTTTAAGCTTTTCTTCCAGTTCTTCCTCAAAGATGCTAAGCTTTCTCTTTCCACCTACTGAGGTACCAGGGTCCTCTTCAGGTATAATGTTATTCGTTTCTAGAGTCCCTATTCTTACACTCATTTCAGAAACTTGAGACATGAGAGAAGAGTTCTCATCCTCACACAAACTTAAATTTTCATTCAACATTAAATTTTTAGTGGTTCGTTCATCAACAGAATCAATAAGCAAGGTAGCAAGTTTCCTCAATTTTTCAACATGAAGAGTATTTAGATCATCCTTAAGGTCAAAATGAGTTACCTCATCTAGATCCTCTTCATCATCGGATTTATCCACCAAGGAGAAGATGGAGTTGAAGACATTTTCATCATCTTCAATGGCCATCATTGAAACGTTCTCATGACCTTCTGCATCTTATTCTAACTCACTTAAATCATTTGCCCAAACGGCCAAGGCTTTTCTCACCAACTGATCAGCATGGGCCTTCATCCGAGCATGGTCTGAGACCAGGTCCCTCTTGCGCGGTCTGGTGTCATGATTTTCCTGCTTTTGACTGGGGCAGTCCCTCATAAAGTGACCAGGCTTGCCACATTTATGGCACAGATCATTTGCAATAGCAGTTCTACTGGTAGAGCTTTATTTTGGAAACCCCCATGCTTCTTTATTATCTTTTGAAATCTTCTAGTGACATACACCATTTCATCCTCCTCCTCAGTCACCTCACTTTGAGATGTTTTCAAAGTAATGGACTTCTCCTTCTTTCCTTCCTTCACAGTCGTCCCCTGTTTTTTGTTCATCTCGTAGGTTTGAAGATTCCCAATCAGTTCATCCATGGGAAGAATCATTAGATCTTTGGTTTCTGTTATGGCATCCACATTGCTTTCCTAAGATTTAGGAAGAACTTTGAGGATCTTGTGAATTTGCTTGTTGACAGGAATAGGCTCAGCCAGGCCTCTCAGCTCATTGGTGAAAGAGGTGAATCTTGAGTTCATCTCAAAGATGGTTTCCCCTTCCTTCATAATGAAATTTTCGTACTGAGTAGTAAGCATATCAACCTTAGATTATTTCACTCACTGGGTTCCTTCATGGGCTGTTTGAAGACAATCCCAAATCTCTTTGGCAGTTTCACACGTAGAGATTCTGTTGTATTCGTCAGTTCCAATGCCACACACAAGAATCTTTTTTGCTTTGTAGTTCTTTTCTATCCTTTTCCTATCTGCTTCATTGTAGTCTTTTCTGGTTTTGATAACTGTAGTGGTAAGCTCCCCATCCTTCACCTCATTTGTAGGAATGTGTGGTCCATCAGAGTCCTCAGCGTTGAAGTAATCGTGCATTCGATTCTTCTACCAGCCGTAGTATTGACCATTAAAATACGGTGGCCTAGTAGAAGACTGACCTTCTTCCATATTAGGTGGAGCAGCCATTTCTTCTGGATCTTTTCTTTTCTTGGTGTTAACCAAATCGAAAAGTAAAGATCTGATACCACTTGTTGGAATGTATGCGTCTACCTATGTTGATGGGACCAGGTCCTCAACACAGTTGCAATAATAAACAATAAAGAACAAATACCGAAAGTAAAGATTGAGAAGCAACTTTACGTGAAAACCTCCTTGCTCAAGGGAGTAAAACCACGACATGTTCTCAACAGGACTTTTCAAACTGGTTTAACTAATCTTCTACAAGCAAAAGTAAAAGCCAGTTTACAAAATGAGATTAGCCTGCTAATATCCACACTAAGCAATACCCCCTATCACTTAGCTGAGCCAGAGCAGATACAACACTGCCCACTATACTAATCCTAACTGATTAATATAGACTTTTAGAGTAAGAACCTAAGTTACCCTTAACCTAGTTCTTACAATGATTCACACAAGTTTAAAACGTTTCTTTCACAAGTGAAACGAATCCTACAATATAAGAACTATTACAAGCAGACAAATGCAGCTGGTACAGAAAGCAAATAGAAGCACTTATATCAGATCCCTTGTTGTTTTGAAGCTTGAAAAAATCTTTGTTTGAATGAATGAGTGAATATTGTTGTTTGATGTTTGATACATACCATGAAGAATTATTACCCATCATACAAACAACCTCGTTGCTTCTGATTGGTGAAGTACTCTGCTCATTCACCAACATTTTGACGCAGACAGCTTTTACAGTTGTACAACACTTTGACAACTGGACGAGTATTCATACTCTGCAGAGGACCAGATCCTTGCACTTGTGAGGAGATCATCAAAACATCTAGGAGCATAAGCACTTATCACTATGTATACAAATACTTCTTGTACTTCCTCCAGGTAGACTAAATTCCATTCAAACCCCACAATTTTCCAACTTCATGAATTTTTTTATTTCTCCTACAAACTGTTCTTTGGGTTAGTAATATACAACTACAAAATATTATCAACCAAAATTACGGAATAGGAAAGCAAACCAAGGTATATTCTCATAGATCTTTTTTAGTATCCACATTACTCTACTGGTGTATATGAAGAGGACAAAGCATTGCATTTCTTCCCAAAGTTCAAAGAAAGCTACCCAGCTCTGCTACTACTGCTTTTGTAGGACCAATCAGTTGTTTGTACCTATTCAGAACAATGACTTTACGATCTTTTTGAGCATGTACATGTTGAATTATTGTACCTCACTTTTTTTTTACTATAATTAAAGGGCCTACAAATGAAGCAACCTTAAAGAACATATAAACAACAATCTAAACTGATTCAGTAGTGAAAAGTATGTTCATATGTTCTTGCCTTCTTCTATGAATATATCATTTTCTCCAAAATCCAGTGGTTCATCTTCCACTTGGTCCTATACATTTCTCCTTCTAGAGTGGAAAACCTCTTGGCTCTCTTTGCATTTGTTCCTCGACAACTTCTGTTCCAGCAATGGAAGAATCCATAGGCCATTGTTGCACTTGTATCTGACCAATTTGTGCTTTTAGGGCAGTAGAATTATGAGCAACCCGTTGAACTGGTTCCTGCACATCCTGTCCTTCAACAATCGAGGATTTTTAGGACACTTGTTGAATTGGTTCCTTTCTAGCCTGTGATATAGCAGTAGTAGAATTCTGAGAATTTTATTGCACTTGTTTCTGTATACCTTGCGCTATCAGACTCGTAGAGTTTCGAGGCACTTCTTCTTGTATAGCTTGTACACTCAGAGTGGAAGACTTTTGATGAAACAATTCCAGTATAGCTTGTGCATTTAGAGTGAAGGACTTTCTAGGAAACCTTCGAGGCACTAGTTCCTATATAGTTTGTGAAACTAGATCAGAAGAAATTTTTTGATGCATAATATGTTCAACAATTAGTTTTGTTCTCAATGACGAAAACCGTATCCATGCAATATATAGCACTTTTCTCTAGTGTGTCCTGCTTTCTTACAAAAATCACAGATTATGGCCTTTCTACCACTGCTGCTACATTGATAATAGTTGTTTCATGTATTGTTGTTGTTTCCTCCTGAATTGTTGTTGTTTCCTCCTGAATTGTTGTTGCCTCCCATATAACTGTTGTTCTGATAATTTGTCCTGAAGGTTCTTCCTGTTTGAACTTTGTTATTGAATACACTTGCATTTAAGGAAGTTGAATCCATAGGCATTCGACTTGTGGGCTTGAACTTTCTCTGCTTCTCTTCTTGGATCAGCAATGAAAATGCTTGTGCCATAGAAGGGAATGGGTTCATCATAAGAATGTTTCCTCTCACCACAATATACACCTCATTTAGTTCCATAAGAAATTGAATTAATCATCTATCATGTTCTGCCTTATGCACACTGTCCTTTGCACCACAAATACAGACACAGCTACACTGATCTTTCAGGTTGAAGGTGCTTAATTCCTCCCATAACTTCTTCATCCTTCTTTAATAGACAATAATGTCTAACACTCCTTCTGTAATATCATTGATTTCCTTTTGTATCTGATACAATTTTGCCTCATTTGTCTGATTATATCTGTCTTCCAATTCCTTCCAAAGTTCCACTGAGTTAGTAACATATTCTACACTGTCTGAAATTTCCTTAGTTAATGAATTCAAAATCCATGATGTGACCATATCATCACATCTCTGCCATTAATGAAGCTGAGATGAATTCGCATTTGGTTTCACATAGCTTCCATCGATGAAACCTAATTTGTTCTTCACTGATAAGGCTCGCATAACTCCTCTCCTCCAAGATCGATAACCTGCTCCATCAAATTGAGCAGGAACAAGCATCATCCCTGGGCTATCCGATGGATGTACATACAGGGCATTATTTGTGTCACTACCAGCAACATTACTAGCTCCTTCATAGGAAGATGAACTTTCACCAACAGCCATGAGTATGTGTTTGAATTGATCAAAAAATCAATCGAAAAAAGAAGAATTCTAAATTGAGAAATTATTCACAGCAAAGGAAGAAAAAATGAACACGAAGAGATTACCAATCTCTGAAATAACTCGATTAACTGGATTGAATAAAAAAATTGAAATTGAAACAAACAATCACTGATTAATAGTGATGAAAGCTAAAAGGATTGAATTGAGAGACCTATGCTCTGATACCATATTAAAATTCACATCAATGGTGAAGAACTCACCCAATACAAGGCATGGAAGCCATAGCTAATCACTGAAGAAACAGATTGAGAGAACTTTGATTTTGTGTAAAATGAGAAGCTTACTTCTTATTGATTAGTAGTGAGTATATATACAAGAGAGTGAATGTGACAATTGTACATAACCAATTGGTTGAGAAAAAAATATATGCTAACCGAGTAACAACTATGAGCTAACTAACTAACTGAATGCATAACTAAAGCTAGCAATGGAACCGGGACTACCGGTCCGGGACGAACCGAAACCGGTCACCACTGGCCGGAATCGGTAATTCCGGAAAAAATATGTAATACCCGTCCCGGACCGGTAGCGGATCGGGACCGGACCGGATCGAAAACCGGGTCCCAACGGTTATATTTTAAATTTATTTTTATTAAAATTAAAAAATTAGGAATATTACTCAAATAATATTAAAACTTTTATAATTTTAAAGTTAAAAATTTATACTTTTAAACTTTTAAATACAAACTTTAAAAGTTTGAAAATTTAAATTCAAACTTTAAAACTATAAAAGTTTAAATTTCACACTTAAAAATTTGAAAATTTAAATTCAAATTTAAAACTTAAAACTATAAAAGTTTAA
>JAJOOO010001745.1:0-27626 GCA_029582685.1 Solanum piurae
GTTGCTTAATTGTACCTTTCCATGGATGATAATATGAATTTAGCTTGGATTGGTTACTTAATTGTGTCTTTCCATTGATCATAAGATAAGTTGAGATTAATAAATACACTGTGGGATTTATGCTTAGCACCGAAAGGATATTGAGATGGAAGCTCTCCTGTATTTTAGGCCCAGTTTCTAGTAGCAATATCATTATCCCATACCTATGTGCCCCCATAGGATTATGGTCTTAAGATAGACATTAGCTAGTGGATCTACGTAAGCTAGAAGTTCATGGTCTTACCTTGGAAAATAGGACACCACTTTTTGGTCTGGGGCAGACACTAGATTCCATGTTATAGCTCATATGATCTATATGTCGGTTGAGGCCACTTCGAACAATAATAATGAACTAAGGTTACTTCAAGAAGTATCTCACATGTGTTTAAAGATAATTTTACATGAATTGATTATGATTACAATTTATGTTTTCTAACCCTCTTATCTTATGTTTTGACTTGGTCTTTGCATATCACGAAAATGTCATTTTAGCTTGATTTCATAACTTTTATGCATTGCTATCATACTTGGTATATTTTTGTACTAACGCATACTCTTGCACATTGTGTCACTAATGTAGGGTCTGACACTTCTATTCCACTTCTTCGTGGCTAAGGATCTTTTAGTAGAAGCTTTAAATTGTTGAGTCCTCGTGTTTCGAGGTCCGAATCTTTATTACTTTTGTCTTTATTTCTTTTTGAGATTGTATGTGATGTACGGGTTACATCCCGATCACTCTTGATGTACTATATGGCTTTGAGACTATGTTAGACTTCCTCTTTATTTTGACAAACTCTTTTATGATATAAAATATCTTTAAAACTTGTTAGATTCTATTATCTTAATTATGTATGCTAAGTAGATTTTTTTAGGGCCTCTTGAGGTATTATATGCCTTGTCACATCAAGGGTCTACTTTGGATCGTAACAAACTTGGTATTCAGAGCACAAGGTTTAGAAAGGTCCTAGGATGTCTCATAAGCCACGTCAAGTAGGGTCTTGTTCATGAGTGTGAAGCATGCCAAATTTATGAATGAGAGGCTATAAGATGTTTAGTAAATTCCACTTCTTTTATTTCTCTAAAGTTGTGCGATAGAGTGTAACTCTAGGTTTCCTTCTCGCTTAACCCCTATTTATGCTTTTTAGAATATGCCTACCTGAAGGAATCTCGTTTGAAGTAATGTTTGTGAGAATGTGAGACAAGAGGTTTCCCAAGTACAGGTCGACTCTTTTGCCGAGAATTTGACTAGTGATGAGTTTCGAGCTGCATTTTATGTATTGGACCAAGCTATGATGGCTCAAGCAAATAGGGAGGTTGTGGCTTCCGTGAACCCAAATGTGGGTACGGTGGCAACTAAAGTAAGACAATTTACTAGGATGAATCCTCTGAAATTTCATGGTTCTAAGGTTGAGGAAGACCCTCAAATGTTCATTGATGAAGTGTATAAGGTGTTGATGATCATGGGAGTGACGCTGGTGGAAAAGGCGGAATTGGCCACTTATCAACTTAAGGGTGTTGCTCAAGGTTTGTTCAACCAATGGAAAGAACAGAGGGTGATATATAAGGGTCCACTAGATTGGGAGAAATTTAAGGTTGCTTTTCTTGATAGGTTCTTTCCCCTTGAGATGAGGGAGGAAAAGGTACTTGAGTTCATTAACCTCGTCAACAGGATATGAGTGTGAAGGAGTATGCTTTGAAATTCACAAAATTGTCCAAATATACTCCAACTATGGTTGTCGATAGAGGGCAAGGATGAATAAATTTGTGTCGAGTGCTTCCGATATAGTGGTCAAAGAATGCCTAACCACCATGCTTGTTAAGGAGATGGATGTCTCCCGTTTAATGGTTCATGCACAACAAATAGAAAAAGAAAGTTTAAGGAGAAGACTAGGGATTCAAAGAGGGCAAGAAGGGATTATGGTGATTCTTCACATTCAAGGTCTGGTGGAGGTAATCGTTCTGAAGGTAAGGGTTTTAGTGAGGAAATGTGGCCCGAGTGTTGGGAGTGTGGGAGAAGACATAAGGGTGAGTGTCTAGCTGGTTCAAATTCATGGTTTGGTTGTGGAATGATAGATCATAAGATAAGGGCTTGTCCTTCGGTTGCTAGAAATGAGGGAGATAATCGTTGACGGGCACAAACCTACCCTTCCTCTGGTCCTAGTGGTGGTGAAAACAAGATGGGTTTTATGCTCTTTAGACTCGACAAGATCATGAAGGTTCCCCAGACGTGGTAAATGGTGAGTTATGGTCTTTTAGCTTGTGGTTATGCATTGCTTGATAGTGAGTGTTTCATTAGCTATGGTAAGACTTCATGTATGGTGATTATGTTGGGAGTAGTCCTTGAAATCCTTGTGGAAACTTGTTAAGTTTTTACTTGTATCAATGGTTCCTTGGTTGTTAAGACTTTGGTATTTTGCTTGGGTTGAGGGGGTGGATTTGAAAAGACTAGAGAGGTTTGCTCCCAAAGGGGAGATAGTATGTTTCATGGTTGGTGTGTGTGTGGGACTATTTAGATTGTTTTGAGGGTTCCTTGATTTGGGTTGGCATGTGAAAAGTCGGAGATGTTGTGATGTCTTAGTATCCATATCTCTTTCGTTATCTTTGAGTCTAGCTTGAAGCTTTAGCCCCTGATTGTTCACTCTTCAGGACTCTTGTGTCTTAGTCATTCTCATGTTTCCTCATGCATGCTCATGAAAATATATTTTTTTATTTTACAAATATATGATTTTGCTTAATTGATTACTTCATGTTTAAAAGCATTTGAGTATGAGTTTCATATAGACCTTATGAAATGATGTTTTAAACATGTTTTAGCTTGGAGTTGAGGTTCCCCTATCATTATGTGCATTTTGATGAAGTTGCATGAATGTTGGGTTGTTAGTTTCTCTCCTACTATTTTCGTGCTAGCTTGAGTTCTATTCGAGGATGAATTTTCCCACGGGGGAGACATTGTAACACATCAGATTCAAGAGATAAGAAATTTCAGTCTTTCCAAAAATCTGGTGCCAGCACAAATAGAGCCATCGACGGTCCGTTGGTGTGACCAGGGTCCGTAAGTTGGTCTGTCATTAGAAAGTCCATAGATAACTTGAAACGTTTAGTTCTGTTACTTTTTGACAATCCACAAGGATGGCCTGTTGACCTATCGTAGGTATCGTAGGTGAGTCTCTGACTCAGTGGGATATTAAGAATTTGTAGTTGGACCCACAGAGGTCATGTACGGACCGTAGGCTGACCAACGGACCGTACATGGGTCCTGTCAGTCGAAGGTCCAAAAAAAAAATTATGAGCCCATCAACGATCAACCAGGATGGTCTGTAGGTGGACCCACAGACAGTAGGTACCCACCGTCAACAAGAGTCAGGAGTCATTTTTATAAGGGCTTTTTGGTATTTTTCTAATTGTTTTAACCTAAAACTACGTCGTTTTTCCTTCTTCCCAAAGCCCTATATAATGATTTTAAAACCCCCAAACCACCCAAACTCATTTCATTCTCTTAAATTTCTAAAATTTGATCAAGCTCCTCCTCTCAAATATTTCTCTCTTTAAGGAAGAAGAAGAAGTTAAGTTAGGGTTTCAAGATCAAGCGTCCAATTCACCAAATTGCTTGTGGACTTTTACATCAAGGCATGATAGTGTTCACCTATGGAGCCCTTTCCTCCATAGGGTACCCAAATTCACCCATTTTTAATTTAGAAATCTCCAATTGAAGTTAGGGTTTCTTCCATGTCATGGGTTCCTTTCAATGTTGATTCAATTGATTGTTTTATGACATTTTATGCATGAATTGAAGTAATTGCATGTTTTAAGTTTATTTCCCATGAACCCATGCATAACCCATATTTTCTAAGCTATGATGATATAATGTGGGTCTTAAACCATGAAAGATGAATTTATGAAAATATGCATGTCTTCTCTTTATGAAATTGATGTAAATGAATTTGAAGATGCTTTGACTTTGAAAATATGATGAAGCTTATGAATCATTTATAAATGCATGTTTTATGAAAGTAAAGCTTATGACTCAAGAAAGCTTATAGGTGAAGGTATCTATATGTTCTATAAGGTTTGGCCACATGACATCCAGATTTGCCCTCAATGCTTTTCGGGCTATTTTCCTAAATTAGGTCTTGATTAGTATAGTATAAGGATATGCCATTAATGATTATACACCATGATTTCAAAACTATTTACATTAGTAGTAGAGCATTTCTAGCATGAAGTGAATGAATATGGGCCTTAAAAACTATTATGAAAATAGCATGGTTGGTGAAAGGTTTTCTCACGCATGGTCTAAGGAGCTATCTTGTGATGTCTCTAGCTTGGATTGGTTGCTTCCCAATGGTGTAACGCCGTCGACTTCTTGGGAAAAAGGAGGAAGATGACTTTAATCTCTTGTTTCAGAGAAATAAGTGGCTCACGAGGAATGGAAAGTCCACGGAGATACCTATCTATATGGAGAGAGATCTATCTATGAATCGGCCTAGACTATCCTCTATCCGGATAGATATGTCCCTATGAGCGACTACGCCGATCTTTATATGTTTTGACCCTGTTATCGAATAGGTTCTTTCAGCTAGGAATGGAGCATAGGTACAAAACCGGTTGAAAGCTCTCCAACGGTAGCTATCGAACGGTCAAATCGGCTTGTCTTCGGTCTGTCAATGAACTTCCTTCTCGCCCTTGATTACAAAGCACCACAATCTAAAACTGTCAAAATTGTACATTTCCATGGATGAGAATATGACTTTAGCTTGGATTGGTTACTTAATTTTGTCTTTCCATGGATCATAAGACAAGTTAAGATTAATAACTACTTTGTGGGATTTATGCTTAGCACCAATAGGATATTGAGATGGACGCTCTCCCGTAGTTGAGGTCGGGTCTCTAGTAGCAATATCCTTATCCCATACTTATGTGTCCCCCATAGGATGATGGTCTTAATATATACATTAGCTAGTGGATCCACGTAAGCTAGAAGTTCATGGTCTTACCTTGGCAAGTAGGACACTCCTTTTCAGTATGGGGCAGATACCAGATTCCATGTTATAGCTCACATGGTCTCTATGTCGGTTGAGGCCACTTCCCATTATAATAATGAACTAAGGTTACTTCAAGAAGTATCTCACATGTTGTAGATCACATGGTCTTACGATTTATGTTTTCTAACCCTCTTATCTTATGTTTTGACTTGGTCTTTGCATATCACGAAAATGCCCTTTTAGCATGATTTCATAACTTTTATGCATTGTTATCATACTTGGTACATTTTTATACTAACGCATACTCTTGCACATTGTTTCATTTATGTAGGGTCCGACGCTTCTATTCGGCATCTTCGTGGCTAAGGATCTTTTAGTAGAAGTTTGAAGATTGGTGAATCCTCATGTTCCGAGGAGTAAATCTTTATTGCTTTTGTCTTCATTTATTTTTCAGATTATATGTGATGTACGGTTACGTCCCTATAACACCTGTAGCCAAAAGGGGAAAGCATAGCAATTTTCAGCATTTCAAAGTGTCACCCACGAGGGTCAACCACGCCCCGTGGTTAGACCCACAAACCGTAGGTGGGCCTCGTGGATGGGCATCATGAGGTACTGTTTGAGGCAGTGAACCACGGCCAGGACCCACGCCTCGTGGATGGATCCACAGCCCGTGGTTTGGGCTCCGTAGGTCCATGGCCCAAAACCAAAGTCCCAGACGAGGAACCACGGTCCGTCAGTCGTGGTCTCGTGGTTGGTGACTGGACGGTTATTTTGGGGACTTAAGGGTCTTTTACGGTTTTAATTAAATTGAAGTGGTGTTGTTTTGCATAAGTCTAAAACAACTATATAAGTATTTTTAACCCTCAAAATCCCCCAATTAAGTCATTCTCTCAAATTCCAAAACAATTCCCAAAACTCCTCTCAAAAATTCTCTCTAGAAGGAAGAAGAAGGAAGAAGGGGAAGCTAGGTCAAGTTCAAGTCTCAAATTTTCAAGCTTCCGTGGGCATTGTGACTAATGTATGATAGCTTTTCATCCATGGGATCCTTTGTCACTTGGAGTCCCCTAGAATTCCCCTAATTGATGAAGAATTTCCCAATTCTACTTAGGGTTTCTTCTAATGTTGTGGGTTATGATGAATGTTGATCCAGTTGAATGGATTATGATTGTTTATGATTGAATTGATGAGATTACATGTTTTGAGGATGAAATTACATGTACCCATGCCTATTCCATGATTTGACCTAGAATTGATATAGTTGGGTTGATGCCATGAAGGGAAACTTTGTGAGTTTAGGCTTGTCCTTATAGGATTGATGAAATATGATTAGAATTACTTGAGAATGAAGCTTAGATGCTGATCATGAGATCTAGGGCTTTGAGAGTAAAGCTTATGATGTGAATCGTTGGTAATTGATGTTATTGTTGAGGAAGGGATACTTCCCACATGAATTGCCTAATTATGAATGTATAAATGTGAAAGGCTTTCTCACATGAATGATTATAGGTTTGAAAGGATTGCTCACCTAAAATGAATCTAGACTAAAATGTTAAATGAATGATGAGGCTAGAGGCGACTACCCTTAACCTCTATATTGAAAGATATGTGGTGATTTCCCATAATCCTTAGAATTGAACAAGATGTGATTCCCTATGTTCCAAATATGATGAATGGACATGGAGGCGAGTACCCATTATCCTTATGAAATGATGTGGAGGCCATTGCATGTGTCATATGATGTGATTGTGGAGGCGAGTACCCATGATCTTAAGGTAAGTAAGGCAAGAGGTGAATACATGTTAGCCTTTGTAAGTTAGGCAATGAGGCGAATCCACATGTCTTTAAAAGTAAGTATGAACGATATGAGTATGTTATGAAGATGTTTGACTTGGAGTGTTGCTAGATATGCCCTCCATGATGTAAGCTTGACTAGAGGAGGATGACCCAAGTCTTGACTAAGGTTAAGTGAGGTTACTTAAGGAAGTATTTCTCTCTCATTATGATGCTTATTATATCTTGATTATGCTTATTTGTTATGTCATTTGTTGATTAATGCTTATGATTATGTTGTTTATGCTAGCCATCATATTTAGTACATGTTTGTACTAATGCATACTCTTGCCTACATTCTTATCAAATGTGGGGTCCGGCGAGATAGATTCTCACACTCATGGCTAGCTTCGTTGTTGATCAAGGAAGTGAAGATTTGGTGAGTCCTCATTGTGTTCGAGGATGTGATCACCCTTTTCTCTTATGTCTTTCTTTTATGTCTTGGACTATTGTATAGGTTGTGTCCCAAGACTTTATTCATGTTGTTTTAGATGGTTTGAGACTATGGTATTAGACTTCCGCTCGTTTTATAAAGACTTCGATTGTGTTCAAATGTTTTAAATTTTCGCATCATTTTCTAGTAATTTATGTTATGATATGCTAAGTGGCTTGTATGAGGCCTCTCGTGGTCTTGTACTCCTTGTTACATCTACGGGTACCCCTTTGGTCATGACAGTCCCGATCACTCTTGATGTACTAGATGGCTTTGAGACTATAATAAACTTCCGCTTCATTTTCACAAACTCTTTTATGATATAAACTGTCTTTAAAACTCGTAAGATTCTATTATCTTGTTTATATATGCTAAGTGGCTTGTGTAAGGCCTCTCGGGGTCTTAAAATCCATGTCACATCTAGGATCGACTTTGGGTCGTGACACATGTCCTAGTCGTATCCAACAAAGATTCAATGAACAACTTTCTTATCAAATTTGGTGTGGAGATGATCAGGTATAAACACATAGCACACACAACCAAAAAGTCGAAAGTGACTTATGGTAGGAATCATGTTTTTAAGTTTCTCAAATGGTGAGATGAATCTCAATCTCTCCTGCGGCTGCATGTTGGTGATGTGGACAACAGTCTTCATGCATTCTGCCCAAAACCTTGCTCGTACATTCATACTATGCAGCAACTTCTACTTATCTCCCCTAGATGATTATTTTTTCTTTCAGCCACTCCTTTTTGTGGCCTATTTGGGCAAGTTAGCTGTCATCTTATCATCTTCTCTTTAAGATAATGTTAAACTCTCGTGGCGTGTATTCTTTCCCATTGTGCGTTCGGAGACATTTGATATTTTTTCCAATATCATTCTCCACAGTATATTGGAACTCTTTAAACTTCTCAAATGCTTTAGATTTCTGTAGAGAGATACATTCTACTATTTCTAGAATATTCCTAACTATCTTTTTTTAGAACTATCTTTCCTAGAACATTTCTAGACTTTTCTCTCGAGAATACTCATTCTAGAGATCTTCCTTCCATTCTCTACAACTCCGGAATATTCTAGATTTCTCTTGACTTATATTAAGTAAATAATTAAGTTGGTGATGAATTCTTAACAATTACATGATTGAAAAACAACTTCAACTCTTCATTTCCAGTAACTTATTCCTAAAATTTAGAAATATAGTGCATAATGAATAATACTAAGAGGCATAAGAATTAATTTTCAGTACAATTATGATGAAAAAATTAAAAGGGAAAGAGATTGCATTGCAAGAGAATCGAAGGGAAATAGAAAGAATCCAATTAACTTGAAGATATATATATATACTAGTATAATATAATATAACATGTCTTCCATTCCTTGATTATATGTTTGTAGCTTATATGCAGGTAAATCATAGCTCAAGCTTCTCAACTTCTTTATCATGATTAACCAACTGTGCATCAAAGAATTAGTAGATATATTTAACCTCAAATGAAAATAGAGTAGAATTGTGAAGTTAATCATAGTAAGGTAATGAAAGCCAAATACCAAGAAAGGGCTCATTTGCGCATATTTAAAACGATTCACTTGTGAAAAATTAGAAATACTTGTTGGAGAATAAGTTTATCAACTTACATTTTGGAATGATAATATGGCATGTCACATGACCTACTAAAAAATAATTTTACTTGGTCTAAGCTGTAAGCACTTTAGAGTGTGCACATCTAGACACTTTAACTAGTCTTCATTGTGTTAGTTGAATACTCCAACGTACAAAATGATCATCTAGACACCTCCAAATTTATTGTGTCACATCAACGTCGGGTAATCATAGGATTCTGTAGAGGTGAGTTGGAGTATTTAGTTGTCATTAATTGAGACCAAGTGACAAGTTGAGATAATGATATATCTACATGTGCACCCTCAAAGTTGGAGCTAAGATCAAGTTTGAGTGTGTGTTTATGTATTAATGATTTATTTTTGCAAAATATTAGTTCATTTCTTAAATGAAAAAGGGCCAACGCTGAGGAAGAAACACAACAGAGCGAGAAGCATATTACAAAAAGCACATCTATCATGAAAACTGTTCAAGTTGCTCCTCTAGAAAATCACAACAATTGCAATGCAATTACTGAAAAGTTGAAGAAAAGATCGGAGATGCATGACTTGGATGGTGATAAAGAAGGAACGCGACGACAGTCCCATACTACTATTACTACTGTGGAATCAAGCAAGAGGAAATTTGAGGAAAGGTTAGCAGAGCAAAGGGAAACAAAAGAAGAATCGTGATGATGAACTTTCACGATATGCCTAAATCTTCTAATAACCCTCGTGCTCCTACACGTGAGCACTATATCCGTGTGGTTTGACAAGCAAGCGTTTTGTTACATTTAGAGTTAGTCGATATGTATTTGTGTTGGTGGAAGGTAGCTGTGATAAAATACTAGAGATGAGCTCATGATTCATCTGATCAATTGTTGTGTTGATTGGAGACTACCAATTTCAAAATTTGTTCAGTGCTCTTATTGCTTTGCAACTGTTATAACAATCACTATAATGCACATCTTTCGGTTTTACAATTTTTGAGTCACTATTATATGATTCATTTGCAGTTTCTAGTTTCTGATTTATTAGGAAAAAAAGTATTTTACACTTCTATAAGTGCTTCATTTGATTTTAGATGGTAACTTACCGAAATTTCATTAGTTGAGGAGTTAATTACTTAGATATACGCTAGTTTGTAATATTACGAATCTTATCAAATTTTGGTGTGTTCAGATATATCCAAAAATATGTATTTCGAGATAATGGGGTCAAAATTAGGTGTAATTTGTTCTAGATACACTATATCCAATCATCTCATTTCGCTCGCCATTCTCATATCTTGCTCACGTATCTTGTATCATAGATACATGCTATTCACATCGGATACATGTATGTAGTGTGTATTTAGTGTGATTTGTATGTATCTGAGATTTATCGACAAATCTTGTTCGCCTCCCTCTCGTCTCACTCATCTCTCATATCTCACTCGTGTATTTGGTATCCTAGATATATGTGAATCACACTAGATACATGTATAAAGTGTGCATCTGGTGTGATTCGCATGTATCTAACGTGAAATCTTATATGAAATTATTAAATAGTGAGATACAATGTAATCATTTTAAACTAAACGGAGAATTTGATTTTACGGTGTGCCTAAATGATAATGTGGTATGTCATGTCACCTACTAATTAAACTTTCAAATTTCTCAAATGATCATCCAACTCATAAAAAAAAAATTCAAAGTCTTCATTTATTTCTTAATAACCTCCGTGTCAAGTCAATATTATTTATTGGACAAATATTTCTTTAACCAAAAATATATTTCTTTATAGGTAAAATATTCTCCTATTTACCTTGTAAACTTACTCAAGAGGAGTAATATTTAGTTGATAAAATACGTTTTATTATTAAACCGAATAAAAGGTAGATTTCTTTAAGGAAATAAAGGGATGAAAATTGGTGTAACTAAAAAATAAGTAGCATATATGGAAAATATGTTGATCCCTTGAAGAAAGAGTAAAATGTAACCGTTTATGCACTCCTAGTCCTATTTTGTGTAGAAAACGCAAGGTTAATTTTGTAGGCGGTAAAGGTTTATTTCCAAATATGTTTTAGGAAATGGAAAGGAAGTTCCTAAAATTTCCTAATATAAGATTAATTTGTAGGTAGTAAGGTTTATTTCCAAATTTGTTCCTAAAATTTCCTATATAAGGGGAGCTTTGAGTCATGTTTTGATTAAACAAAGAAAGAAACAAAAAAGTGAGAGCTTAGAAGAGTCTTGAGAGAGTGTTCAAGAATGGATGATATCGAAGAAGTATTCATGAAATGGAATTACATCGACAAGAAGCTTTATGATATATGCCACATGATTGAAGAGGCTATCCTAGTTGCTGGAATAAAATATCCTCATCAATTTGACAAGCGCAAAAACAGGATAATCAGGATGATATCGAACCCAAGTAGCTTCGATGATGATGATGAGGAAGAAGACGACACTAGTACTCTTGAAGAATACGATGATACCACTACTCTTGAGGAAGAAGATAGTGTCGTTGGTGATGAAGATGAAGTGACCAATGCTGAGGAAGAAACACGGCAGAGCCAGAAGCAAATTACAAAGCCACTCAAAATTAGAATAACTTACTCGAAAACTGTTCAAGTTGCTCCTCTGGAAAACCACAACAATTGCAATGCAATTACTCAAGAGTTGAAGAAAACACCCGAGACGCATGACTTGGATGGTCATAAAGAAGAAACACAACGACAGTCCCATAATACTACTACTATGGGATCAACAAAGAGGATGTCCACCAAACATGTACAAGTTACTCCTCCTCGCGTAAAACTTCTTTCTGATTTTTCTTTCGAGAAGTATCTTGATGGACACAAACAACTAAAGAAACAGAGTCACAAAGGTTTCAAGAAGATGGAGACTGACCGGATTCAACACAAAAGAATTGATAGTGACACAGAAAAGAAGACCCCTAACCAGCGCAGGACGGGATCAGCAGCAAGAAAGCAGTGCACCAGTGGTTTAACCAAGACCATGCCAGCGTCATTGAGGAAGATGAATGTGGCCACCGAGCGAGTACAAGCCCCTCCTCATCAACAGAGCAACTGCAGTGCAATTACAAGACCAATACAGAGCTCTGCACCAATGCAAAAAGAAACACAAAGCATCAATGAAATAAAGAAATTTGAATCAAGTAAGAGGAAATTTGAGGAAAGGTTAGCAGAGCAAAAGACAGCCAAGAGACGGATCATAATGGTCGACCACCACGATATGCCTAAACTTGCTAATGACCCTCCTGCTACTAGACACTGCTGGAATAGGAATAGGAAGAGGTTTTGATAATCTGATGATTCAATATATGTTGTAATAACTACATGATAACTATATTTTATTTGAAGTAATATAGAATTTCGTTATATGTTTTTATCATCTTAATCCAACTCTTAGTTTACTCATACTTTCCTTACACTAATGTATGCAATCAGGATACTATTTATCTCTCTAGTCTCAATAACTGTTAACCTACATAATCCTGACATGATCTTAGCTGAGTCTTAATTCTTTTTTATGATTCTGAATTCATTATTGTATAGTATAATCTTATAGATGAACTCTGATTTAGTGTACACGTTCCCTTACACTGGTACTTATGCAATCAGGATGGAATTTGGGTCTTTGATCTCACCATCAGCTAACCTACCCGAGTTTAAAAGTTCCAATCTTTAAAATACAGAAAGCTACTCAATTGACAAATCTTTTAAATACATACCAGACATTCAGAAGATATTGATATCAGCACATAGAAATCTAGGTAAGGTTGAGAATCTTTATGATTTGTAGCAAGTATATCCAAATAGATTAATTTGACTGGTTCCATCACTTTGTTGACACATTCAGAACAAAAAACATACCTTCTTCAGTTGCTTAAAGTATTAACAGAAAAGGGTCAAAATTGCCCCTGAACTATACGACATAGACCACTTCTACCCTTCGTTACATTTTGGGATCAAAAATGTCCCTGCCGTTATCCTAAGAGACCACAAATACCCTCAAGAGTTAACACCCCAAATTTTTAGTGACATGGCAAGCCACGTGGGACTAATCCTTCCACCTAAGCGTTGCCAACTAGGATTCACTACAAAAGAACTAGACATTTTAGCGGCAACAACAGCCGCCACAAAATCCCGAAATATTGCCACTAAAGGTTATGAGTGATTTTTAGTGGCGACTAAGGCTACAACAACCATTTGCTAGTAAAACCTATTTTTTCAACAAAATAATATGATAATTAATTTTCGGTTGCAACTAATTTTCTAAAATAAATAACTTGGACTATTAACATTAAAAACATCCAATATTATTACGAAAAATCATCAAAATTACTCCTCGATTCAAATCTCCTACTACATAATGCATCATTGTACATTTTATACATTTACATATGATATAAAAATAAAACATATAGTGTCTTCAAACTCCTCCTTGATCGATATCATTTTTGGTTTTTTAAAAACAATGAAAAAAAACACAAAATCAGAATTTAATGTTAAAAAACCTTTAGTGACGCTTTTCTGGGCTTTTGTGGCGACTATTGTCGGCTTGTCGCCGCTAAAGGTCTAGTTCTCTTGTAGTGAATCCTAGTTGGCAACGCTTAGGTGGAAGGATTAGTCCCACGTGGCTTGTCATGTCACTAAAAATTTGGGGTGTTAACTCTTGAGGGTATTTGTGGTCTCTTCAGCATATATAATGACTTTTGGCCAAAAAAATATGCAATTAGGAAGCTTGTACGAGGTCTTGTTTAGCACAAAAAGTCGATAACCATTGATATTGAGTGAAATACTGACAAGAATACACTAGCATTTAGATAACAAAGATAATATTCAGTTTCAGATAACTGATAAAGGGAACACAACTTAGCCTGTAAAATACCAATGCCACAAAGTGAGGACTTGTGAGTCAATGTTGAATTAAAAGTACCTCAAATCTTGACACAAAGTAATGGAATTCCATTTTCCTACTCCTACATAAACAAAAGTCCATTTTGTTATCTGGATTTTTTCGACCAAATGTCAAGTAATTCTTTGTGATAGTATTCTGGGATCTAGATACATTTATTCCTCCCCAAAATACATGGCAACAGCAAGCACTGAATAAGTACACCATAAAAGTAAGAAAGATTTACACCATTTCAAAAAAAAAAGATACCTAAATTCCCCAAATCTAGATAGAGTGGCTTTATGCATGTGTAACCAAAGCCTCATCGCAAAATAGTGTTTCAGTCTTTAATTGTTGGCAAATTTATATATACAGTCAAGACATTCAATTTTTAGTAATACAAACTAGTGGTTTCACTAATTATATCTCAAATGTTAATAAACAAGCCGTTTGCATATACTTCTATGAAACAAGTCATCACATGTACACTAGTTAATCAATTCTTTCACTAATCAATTCAGATTGTCATTCTCATCAATCAGATCATTGTACATAAGGGAAAACATCATCAGTTCACACACAAGTTCAGGCCAGGTATCATTTCTCTAGCAAAAGTTGAATATTGATCCAATAACCAAGTCACAAAGTAACATCAAGCAAAAGTACTATACTAAACAAAAAGTGAAATTACATAGCAAGAAAGTCATTTCAGAAATCTTTTAGATGACTCGCCAAAACAAAAGCAGGTCTACTTCAGCATACTTCTCTCACCATAATACGAAATAATATCATGAAGCCACACAAGACTTAAACTTAGATAACCATAGTACTGAATTAGCCCAAAGCAATCTATAGTATTCAAAAGCCATACAAATTCAAAACTTACCTAAAAATTGCCGGAGTTGAGGAACCTCATAATAGACCAATCTCAGCTTTAATACAACAGCAACAGCATCACAACTCATTTTGCCAGAAGCTAAACTCAAACAGAAAATTCATTAAATTACTACCAGGTCAAATGCAGTATAAGTTCAACCCATAACATTGGATAATGATAAATCTCTATTCAAAATTTGATAAAGGAAAGGATATTAATAAGCAAAACTAATTCACCATAGCTACTAACAATAATTCAACAAGCAATGCTTCAAACTTCAATGACTGGGAAATAACACACAGATGTAATAGCAATATCTTTGATTGAACAAAACAGAGTACAGATTTCATTACTCAGATTCCAGAATTTTAATAAATCACCAGTTTACACATACTACAACTGAAAACATCTATTAGATGTACACTACTAAGCCTAGCATTCCAACAACAGATCAAAGAAAAACCATCGAACACAAATTGTCTTTAAACCCTAAAGAGCTTATTCTTAAGCTATTTCTCCACGAATCCTCCTAGCAAGCTTAATATCCTTAGGCATAATCGTGACCTTCTTAGCATGAATTGCACAGAGATTAGTATCTTCCAAGAGGCCAACAAGGTAAGCCTCAGCAGCCTCTTGTAGAGCAGCAACAGCACTACTTTGAAACCTCAGATCTGTCTTGAAATCCTGAGCAATTTCCCTCACCAACCTCTGAAATGGAAGCTTCCTAATCAACAACTCCGTAGATTTCTGATACTTCCTGATTTCCCTCTAAGCCACCGTTCCTGGACGGAAACGGTGAGGATTCTTCACTCCTCCAGTTGCCGGAGCTGACTTTCTTGCAGCCTTGGTAGCTAGCTGCTTCCTTGGTGCCTTTCCACCTGTGGATTTGCGAGCTGTTTGCTTAGTACGGGCCATTTGAATCTGAATGTATACAGAGAAAAAGTAGAGTTCTGAAATGGTGAATTTGAGAAATGGGTAATGGAGGTATTTATACTGAGAGATAGAGGGCGGGAAGTTTGGAAATTTTGGAAAGGAGTTTGAAAACTTTTTGGCGCCATTGATTGAGATTTTGGAAAAAGTTCATTTTTATTACTCTCTTTACTCTTTAATTCTCATAAATTAATTCATAATTTTTAAAAAAGAATCGAAATTACATCTAATATGAGAACGGTAGCATATATAAATATACCAGTTTCTAGAAACACCGTATAATTATTATAAAGTACTTTGTATTTTAAGAATTGAGTTATTATATAGGAAATGGTGAAATTATCAATATTAATTTATCAATTATATTTTATTCATTAAATTAAATTTATAACAATGGGATGGTGCATTTGTCATCAAGTAACATTATGTGAAGTTAATTAAGATAACATAGCCTCCAATAATATGAAATATGTCGATATGGCTTATTCAGAATAATCGTTTATCACACACACACTTTTTCTGTATATCCATATCAATAAAGCTCACATTAAATAATAAATTGCACTTTATCTTTTCATAATTTCAAATTTTATTCTAAAAAGGAGAGAGATAAAAATGTTTGCTACATAAAGTAGTATTGTGGTTGGGTTTTATAATTTATTATTTTTTGTATGATGTAAGACATTGCACCGGCAATACATTAATTAAAGACACAATGAACTAATCAATATTTATACTTATTCAACATATCTGTAGAATATTTCATATTATTTATGTATATACAGATAATTTGCCTATTTCTAATTTTAGGCACCCACGCTAACCCTCCGGTGGGAGAACCATTAAAACTAATTAGCTAACCAATCTTCAATCAAAATACTAAGACATTTAATTTACGGAAACAAGTTAAATGCTAAGAAAAACTGAAGTTCTCATAAACTTCCAAAAGATCTAACAACGAACTAACAATGCGGAATTTAATACCTAAAACCTGAAAGTCCATGTACCAAAACTCTAACAAGATCTATAAGTCTAACAAGAAGTGGGTACAACCCAAACTAGCGTACTAATAACTAACTAGAAAGTCTAAGTCCGAAATGTGAACTTAAACAAAAGAGAACTCATGGTAGCCCGGAAGAACTGGCTTACCCTTGAATTCGAACGATTACTGATCTTCTAAGCGAGGTCTATCAATAGCCGCCTGAAGATGCCATGTACTCAACAAAGAAAGAGCAAGTGCAGTATCAATAAACAACCATAGTGTACTGGTAGGGTCACATGGCTATCCCACTAAGTGTAACATAAGTAAGTCAATACAACATTATAAACATGCATATACCGAACATATACAATATCATCATTATTTACAATAACGAACAGTTTTACAATTCTCAAATATCACAGTTATATCAAGTCATTGGTCCTCTCATCACAATCATAGAATCACAACTATCACCTACCTCAAACAAAGCTTGAATCCCGTAAGAAACTTGATTCTTCCCTTTCCGGATTCGTTCCGCTTGTTCTTGGTCAACAAACAATAATTATAACACGGGAATCAATAAACAATAACTAATTACCCAAATTACTAACAATCCCATCAACCCTAGATCAAACCCTTGATCCCAATATCCCAATTAGGGTTGTTTTCCACCATAAATTCCAGATCAAAGCCCTCCCCCATCGATAATTACCCATTAGATTACGTTCTATGGATTGCAAAATGGATTCGGAGAGTTAAAAACTTACCTTTAACCTCAAGAATGGTGAAAAATGATCAAGAACTCGTAAGGGGTCGTCTCTTAGCTCTCAAAGTCGAAAATTACAGAATAAAATATTTTTGGGGTTTATTTCCGACTTTAAGTCGCGTCATCCCCGCCATGGCGGCACTCGCCCGCTACAGCGGCCCCGCCCTGGAAATAGAAATTCCCGCCAAAGCGGCTTGCACAAAACAGTGGTCTATTTTAATAATTCTAAGACCCCATTTCACAACACACCTTCAACCAACGACACTCAAAAACTACCTGTTTACTCCAAGATCAGTTTCGGGAGTTCTACTCACCCGAATTCAATTATGTAAAGTCATATGGATTCTTTAACGTCTTGGATATCTACTCATTTAATTAAAATCATAATTAAATCACCCAATTGATACCATATTTCCCTAGACCTTACTGACTCTAATTTCGTCCAAATCTGGACTAGGTTGAGAAATCTCAAGTTACTACGAAAAAGTTTTTCGGTCCAAAAAATTTCTCCATTGACTTTTCTATAACGATGGGAATCGGTCGTTACAATAGATACCAATTTACCCATCACTCGTCTCCGAGTGACAAACTTAGGAAAAATAGGCTAAAGAAAAAATGGAGTAGTACTTGCATCGACGAACAACTGGGATACTTGTCTCACATGTTCTTCTCGGTTTCCCAAGTAGCTTCTTCAACTGGACGATACTTCCATTGAACTTTCACGGACTTAATCTCTTTGGTCCTTAGCTTACGCACATCATGATCAAGAATTGCAATCGGTTCCTCATCATATTGTAAGTCCTTGTCTAACACAATTGAGTCACATTTAGTTATGTAATCTCTGTCACCATGATATCTCTTCAAAATGGACACATGAAATACCGGATGAACTCCCGATAGGTTAGGATGTAAAGTTAATCTATAGGCCACGGGCCCTACACATTCAAGAACCTCAAAGGGACCAATGTATCGCGGACTTAGCTTGCCCTTCTTGCCGAATCTCATCACCCCTTTCATGGGTGATACCTTAAGAAGAACATTCTCACCAGTCTGAAATGCCATATCTCTTACCTTATGGTTTGCATACTTCTTCTATCTATTCTAGGATGGTAGAAGCTTTTAGCTTGAATACTCATCACCTTATCTTGAGCATCCTTCACTAAATCCACCCCCGCAGGTTTCACATCTCCAACCTCAAACCATCCTATGGGTGATCTACATCCCCTCCCATAAAGTGCCTCAAATGGTGCCATATCAATAATGGAGAGATAACTATTATTATATGAGAACTCACATAAAGGTAAGAACTTATCCCAATGCCCTCCAAAATCAATCACGCATGCCCTCAACATGTCTTCTAACACTTGAATATCCTCTCTGACTGTCCGTCCGTCTGTGGATGGAAAGTTGTACTAAAAGTGAGTTGTGTGCCCAATTCATTATGTAACTTCCTCCAAAACTTGGATGTGAATTGGGTACCACGGTCTGAGATGATAGAAAGGGGCACTCCATGCAACCTCACTATCTCTTTCACATAAAACTTAGCCAATTGTTCAGCATTATAATCTATTCTTATCGGAATAAAATCGGCTGACTTAGTCAATCTGTCAACAACTACCCAAATAGAATCAAACTTTCCCAAAGTCTTGGAAAGACCAACCACGAAATCCATGGCTATCTTTTCCCACTTCCACTCCGAAATTGACATTTTTTGAAGCAAACCTACAGGCCTTTGATGTTCATACTTTACTTGTTGGCAATTTTGACACTTATACACAAACTCCGCTATGTCTTTCTTCATGCCCTGCCACCAATAAATTCGCTTCAAATCTCGGTACATCTTGGTCACACCCGGATGAATGGAATATTGCGAACCATGGGATTCTGTCAACAATTTCTGAATCAAGTCATCAACTCGAGGAACACAAATACTTCCTTTAAAATTGAGCACACCTTCCGCATCAAGAGTGGTCTCTTGTGCCTTGCCAATCGGAGACTTCTTCTTAAGCTCACTCAAATTTTCATCCTCAAATTGTTTGGCCTTGATTTTCTCAATGAACATGGCCTTTACCTCAATGTTAGCTAACATCCCACCTTTTTCTGAGATTCCTAACCGCATGAATTTAGACTCCAAGGTCTGAATTTCCTTAGCCAAAGGTCGCTTGGATGCACTCAAGCAAGCTAAACTACCCATACGATCGTTTTTCGGCTTAAAGCGTCTGCCACAACATTAGCCTTACCCAGATGGTAGTGAATAGTCACATCATAATCTTTGAGTAACGCCATCCACCTTCGATGTCTCAAATTTAGATCTTTTTGAGTGAACACATGTTGCAGACTACGATGATCAGTAAACACCTCACACTTAACACCATAGAGATAATGCCGCCAGATCTTAAGAGCAAACACTACCGCTGCCAACTCTAAATCATGTGTTGGATAATTCCTCTCATGTACCTTCAATTGGTGCGACGCATAATCTATAACATTCTTATCCTACATCAACACAACACCCAAATCAGAATGTGAAGCATCACAATAAACTATAAAAATCTTTACCTTCAATTGGTAGTGCTAGAATAGGTGCAGTGGTCAAGAGAGTCTTGAGCTTTTGAAAACTCTCCTCACATTTTTCAGTCCATTCAAATGGTATCTCCTTTTTGGTCAAATTTGTCAAATGTGTGGCAATGGAAGCAAAATTCGTCACAAATCGACGATAATAACTGGCAAGCCCCACAAAACTCATAATTTCAGTCACAGAATTTGGTTGAACCTAATTTCTAACCGCTTCAATCTTTTGGGGATCTACCATTACCCCTTCTTTCGAAATTACATGCCCCAAAAAGCAACCGAGGTCAACCAAAATTCACACTTAGAAAATTTTGCATACAACATTTGTTTCCCAAGAACACCTAGAACACTATGAAGATGGTCGACATGTTGTTCCTCACTTTTAGAATAGACCAAAATATCATCAATAAAGACTATAACAAATGAGTCAAGAAATGGCTTGAACACCCCATTCATCAAACTCATGAAAGCTGCAAGCGCATTAGTCAAACCAAAAGACATGACTAGGAACTCATAGTGCCCATAATGGGTTCTAAACGCCGTCTTGGGCACATCTTCAGGCCTAATTTTTTAATTGATGGTAACCAAACCTTAGATCAATTTTAGAGAAAACTGATGCACCTTGCAATTGGTCAAAAAGATCATCTATTCGAGGTAGTGGATACTTGTTCCGAATGGTGACCTTATTCAATTGACGATAGTCTATACACATTCTCATACTACCATCCTTTTTCTTAACAAACAAAACTGGGCCACCCCACGGAGAAGCACTAAGACGAATAAATCCTTTATCAAGAAGCTCTTGGATTTGAACCTTAAGCTCTCTTAATTCTGTTGGAGCCATGCGATATGGAGGAATAGAAATTGGGCGGGTACCAGGCTCTAAATCAATGCAGAAATCTATATCTCTATCCGGAGGCATACCAAGCAAATCAGTAGGAAACACTTCTCTAAATTCTGACACCACAGGAATAGACTCAATAGATAGAGACTCAACCTCAACATCCCGAATATGAGATAAATAAGCTAAACAACCCTACCCTACCAATTTTCTAGCCCGAATGGAGGATATGATCTTAGCTTGCTTAGGCTTCTACACCCCTTCCCACTCTAATTTTTCCCTTCCCAGAATTTCTAGAGTTACAGACTTAGTATTACAATTATGAACAACATAATAGGGGGACAACCAAGTCATGCCTAAGATTATGTCAAAGTCAATCATATCCAAAATCACCAAAATCAGCCCAAGTCTGAACACCCATAAATAAAATAGGACAAGCACGATAGACATGGATGACTATGACCGATTCTCCAACTGGGGTAGAAACATGGATGAGTACATCAAGTATATCACAAATCATATCAAATTCTGAGGTAAATCGCATGGACACATAAGAAAAAGTAGAACCCAGATCAAATAACACACTAGCCATCCGGTCATAGACAAGAATAGTACCTGTGATCAATGCATCAGACGCCTCTGCCTCGGTCTTGCCCGGAAAGGCATACCACTGAGCCCTATCATC
Source organism: Solanum piurae (assembly GCA_029582685.1). Classification (NCBI taxonomy): domain Eukaryota; kingdom Viridiplantae; phylum Streptophyta; class Magnoliopsida; order Solanales; family Solanaceae; genus Solanum; species Solanum piurae. The sequence continues at coordinate 21,435 of JAJOOO010001745.1, forward strand.
ATGACAGGCGACTTCCCTACCTGGCTGCACTACACCTCTGCCTGCGTTACCATTTCCTCTACCCCCACGGCCTCGCTGATTACCTCCTTGCCTACTTTGTGGACGTCCTCGACCATTATTACCATTTCCCACGGGTACCACTACTCTAGACTGTTGCTGCACAGAATCCATCATGCACAGGTGGGGACAATCTCTCCTCATATGCCCAAGTTCTCCACAGTTATAGCAACTACGATCAAAGGATGGCCTGATGCCTGCCGAAGGTGCGGCTCCCTGGCTATCCTGAATCAAATTCTGAGGTGGAGTTCCAAAGTAATTACTTGTAGAAGCAGACATAGCAGACTGAATTGGCCTGGTTGAAAGTGTTGGCCTCCCTGATCCTTTGGAATAAGAACCTTGAAAGTTACCCGAGTTCTTGGCCCTTTTAGCCAATGCCTTAGCCTGACCGTCTCGCCTCACCCCCTCCACTTTCTTAACAAAGTATGTTACCTCATTAAACCTCCTCCTTGCAGAGGTCATATGAACAGATAATACCTGCAATTCAGAATTTAGTCCCCTAATAAATAAACGGATCCTCTCCTCCTCAGTAGTCACCAATTGAGTAGCATATCTAGACAAAGCATGGAACTTGACCTCATAAGCAGCCACAGTCATTCCACCTTGCTCCAAAGCCATGAACTCACCCTTCTTACGATCCCTCAAAGTCTGGGCACATACTTTTCTAAGAATAGAGCATGAAACTGAGTCCAAGAGAGTGGGGTAAAGTCGAATATCTACATTCCACATAACCTCTCCACCACTGCTTAGCCTCACCTTGAAGCTGAAAAGTCACAAACTCAACCCCATGCTGATGAACAATTCCCAACCTATGAAGCCTCTCATAGCAATCTAAAATAAACTCATAAGCATCCTCACTCTCAGAACCAAGAAATACAGGAGACTTTAGCTTCAAAAACTTAGTCAACATTTCATGCTCATTACCAGTCATAACAGGACCCAACAAAGGACGAAAGAAAACATCATTACCTCCAGTTCTACCCACCTTGGGGGTAGTGTTAGCAGCAGGGGGATGGGCGGGAGACTGAGCTGCTTGAACAGAGGAAAGCACTCCAGGACCAACCAATCCTTTCAAAAATGACATAATCTGTTGAGCTAACACTGGGTCTAAAGGAGGGATACATGTAGCCTCAGCTAGCACCTCTTCCTCTTGTCCAACATCCTCATCATTCTCAACATCAACATTCTCCACTATCTCTTCATGATGCGCAAGAGGGTTCTCATTTCTAGGAGCATTCTCAACAGGAGTTCCATCCCCAGTAGGCGCTACTCTTCCATGGCCTCTACCCCTAGCTCTTCCTCTACCCCTACCTCGACCGCGACCTCTCGCTAAAAATTCCTCATCTGGAGCATTGACGGGAGCTACGAGACTGACGTGGTTGAATCTAGTGTTAACCATCTGCGGACAGAAGAGTGAAGGAGGTTAGATACTAATTCGAATCACCAGAATCAAGTTATAGCACGAAAGGAGACAAGAGAAAACAGAGAGATTTCCTAAAGTCCTATTGCCTCTCGAAGAAAAATACAGACGTCTCTGTACCGTTCCGCGAGACTCTACTAAACTCATTTTGTTACATTGAGATCAACGGACCTAGGCTCTGATACCAACTTTGTCACGACCCAGACCGTCGTGATTGACACCCACACTAACTCTTCGGTGGTAGAACCATTAAAACTAATTAGCTAACCAATTTTTAATCAAAATACTAAGGCATTTAAATTACGGAAGTAAGTTAGATGCTAAAAAAAACTGAAGTTCCCATAAACTTCCAAAAGATCTAACAACGAACTAACAATGCGGAATTTAATACCTAGAACCTGAAAGTCAATGTACCAAAACTCTAACAAGATCCATAAGTCTAACAAGAAGGTGGGGACAACCCAAACTAACGTACTAATAACTAACTAGAAATTCTAAGTCCGAAATGTGAACTTAAACAAAAAGAGAACTCATGGTAACCCGGAAGAACTAGCTCACCCTTGAATTCGAACGATCACTGATCTTCTAAGCGAGGTATGTCAATAGCCGCATGAAGATGTCATGTACTCAACAAAGAAAGAGCAAGTGTAGTATCAGTACACAACCACAGTGTACTGTTAGGATCACACGGCTATCCCACTAAGTGTAACATAAGTAAGTCAATACACATTATAAACATGCATATACCGAACATATACAATATCATCATTATTTACAATAACAAACAGTTTTACAATTCTCAAATATCACAGGTATATCAAGTCATTGGTTCTCTCATGGGACCCAAACCCAAACTGTTAGCATATCAGAACGTGGTACCCGATCCAATGATTATGCAAGAACGTGGCAACTGATCCCATCATTATGCCAAAACGTGGCAATCGATCCAAGTTAGTATGTCGGAACGCAACACCCGATTCATTCAACAAGCTACAATCACAAAGTACATTCTCATAATCATACAATCAAGTCATTATTCATGACATCCATCATTCATATATCCTCATTTACAATTAATGTGATCAATAATGCAACATTCACATACATACATGTATCATAATGAAGCAAGAAAAACATATATCACACAATCATAGAATCACAACTATCACCTACCTTAAATAAAGCTTGAATCCCTTAAGAAACTTGATTCTTTACTTTCCGGATTAGTTCCGCTTGTTCTTGGTCTACAAACAATAATTATAACACGGAAATCAATAAACAATAACTAATTACCTGAATTACTAACAATCCCATCAACCCTAGATCAAACCCTTGATCCCAATATCCCAATTAGGGCTGTTTTCCACCATAAATTCCAAATCAAAACTCTCCCACATCGATAATTACCCATTAGATTACATTCTACAGATCAAAAAATAGATTCGGGGAGTTAAAACCTTACATTTAGCCTCAAGAATGGTGAAAAATGGTCAAGAACTTGTATGGGGTCATCTCCTAACTCTCAAAGGCGAAAATTACAGAATAAAATATTTTTTGGGATTTATTTTTTACTTTAAGTCGCGTCTTCCCCGCCATGGCGGCATTTGCCCGCTACAGCGACCCTGCCCTGGCGACAGAAATCATTGCCAAAGCGGCTTGCACGAAATAGTGAGCTATTTTAATAAGTCCAAGACTCCATTTCACAACACACCTTCAACCAACGACACTCAGAAACTACCCGTTCACGCCAAGATCAGTTTCGGGAGTTCTACTCACCCGAATTCAATTCCGTAAAGTCGTAAGGATTCATTAACGTCTTGGCTATCTACTCATTTAATTAAAATCATAATTAAATCACCCAATTTCTACCAGATTTACCTAGACCTTACTGACTCCGATTTCGTTCAAATATGGACTAGGTTGGGAAATCTCAAGTTACTACGAAAAAGTTTTCCTGCCCAAAAATTTTTCCCGTTGGCTTTTCTATAACGACGGGAACCGGTTGTTACAATTAATATGAGGCAATGAACTAATCAGTATATATACTTATTCAACATATATGTAGAATATTTCATATTATTTATGTATATACAAATAACTAGAAAACTTGTCCGCGCTTCGCGCGGTATAACAATAATTTAGAATGAACTTTTTATAAATTAAATAGAAATAAAGAGATAAATTTCATTTTGATTATAGTTAAGACTTATGTTTCCTCATAAATAATTATTTATTTTTCTTTTAATTTTAACATTTATCTGTTATAATTACATCGTTGATATACTGGACATTATCTTTTCCCTTATATTCTTCAATAGTTTTTTAATACAATAAATAAATGGAAGAAAAGATAAAAAAAAAAAAAAAAAAAAAAAAAATACTGACCGTAAAAAGGTATCACATCAGATTTTTTATTCTTTAGCTAATTTTTTCTTATTAATATTGGATATTAGATTATTTAAAACAATTAAATGAAAATAATAGTGAAAGATGTCAATAGAAAATACGAAAAAAACTATGAATAGTTGTTATAGAAAAGTATCATATTGTCTTGTATATGCTTTATTTGATGTGTATATACGATATAGATGATAAAAATATATAAGAAAATAAAAATAATTGATGGAACATTTATTAATAATATTGAGTTATCTATTATTTAGAATAAATATAAAATTGAATACTTTCACTTTCATGGATAATGCATTTTTTTCGTTCTTTTTTTTCAAACAAAAGGTATTATATACATTTATAAGCTCATGATAATATATATATATATATATATAAAGAGATGAATTAACCAACTTCTAACTACCATTAATATACACAGAAGTTACTAATTTACTTGAATGATATCTTTATTAAGAAAAAATAAAAAATTACCGTTACTTAGTGAATAGTTGGACTCTTACAATGATATCTTTATTAAGAAAAATTAAAAAATTATAATTACATAGTGAATAGTTTGACTCTTGCACTACTCATAACAATTATTTCAAATGCATTATACATATATAATGTATAATGCATGTTATTAATTTTATGAACAAATATAAATGACTTATTTTTAATAGTAGACTTCTTTCCTTTTAATTTCTTGTTAAGAAATTAATTTTTGCCTATATTTTGAGTCATAAACTTCAAAATAGTTTTCAAAGTTGCACCAATATCAATCATTAATCATATTATTGAACAAAGTTAATCTAACAAAATTATATATCATAAAAGAAATTGAAATAAAATAGGAGCAGAATTTATTTTTATGAATTTAAAATTAAGTGCGTAAAATCACCTTAGAAGAAATCTGTTGTATGTACCAAACTTCTCAATATAGATGACATAGCATGAATCATTAAAATTTAGCAAATGCTGAGCAAAAAATAGTAATGAAGCAAAAATATAAAAATTTCAACCAATAAGATGAGAAATCTTTGCCTATGAAGAAATTTTATAGAGAATAGAACACATATACTAAGTGTAATTAAGATAAATATCCATCAATACATGATCTCATTAGATAAATTGCTACTACTCAAAAAAATAAATTGAAATACATTGAAAATTATTCCTAAGAACAACTAAAACTAAAAAAATTCATGTATGCATAGTTTGGTAGTGAAAGGTATATATAGGCTAATTTTTGTCTTTTATCTTTTAATACATTATTAGTCTACATTAATAAAATTAATTAAAAAATATAAAATTAAAGGTGGATGAATCATATAAAATCTCTAATTAAGAAGGTAGTTATAGTGGGAGGTGAAATGTTGATTGAATTGAATAAATATTTTTTTAATTATAAAAAATAAAACAAATAAATTTATCTCCCATCTTTTAACATGTTATTACTCCACATCAATAAAATTTAATTAAGAATTATAAAAATTTAAGGTGGAAGAATACATGAATATATATTATAAACTCTAATAAAGAAGACAACTATAGTGGGAGGTACATATACCTCAAAACAAAATTCTAATAAAATGATTTGAAGATGTTATAAATTTGTACATTAAATAATTGAAAGCTATGAATATGAAAAGTTTGAAAGTTATGATTTTTTCTATTAAGGAAATATGAGTTAAGGGGATGCTTTTAGAAAATAAAATAATTGAAGAAAATAAAATAAAAAAGTCAAAAAAAGAAGATAAAATATAAATAAGAATGGAGATCATAAAGAGGTGTCACATCACCTTATCTATGTTTCTCCTTTATATATATATATATATATGATTTGCCTATTTTTAATTTTAGCCTTTTGTTAGAGAAAATTTTATTTTCATTTACATATGACAGATATAATATTGCATGCACCTACAATTATATAAATTCTAAATAAATGTAGTTATTAATCTACACAACTTAATTTTCTCTTTATATAAGCAGATGCCATATTTGACAAAAAGAAAAGAATAAAAGAAAGACTACATTATAAAAAACATTTAAAAATGAAATTAAAAAGTTACTTACGAAGGATCACGACTATCTACACTTCACATAAAATAATACCGCAAATTCGATCCTTGGAGCATTTCCGAACATCTTCTGGAGATGTGTCTCCTTCATCTACGTACATCAATTAGAATACATACTAAAGTATAAAAACTATCATTGTGTAAACATATATAGATGTATCTTTATTTCATTCTAATCTATAACAAATTGATAAAAATTAATGAGTTTCCTTCTAAACATTCAATCTCTATCTATCAATA